>JAOTIX010000089.1:3340880-3351905 GCA_027123715.1 Gaidropsarus macrophthalmus | reverse complement strand
AATATTCAACCAATCAAGTGTAGTGCGAGTCAGTAAACTACCAAAGCAAAAAATTCACAAATTACAAAAAGTAATGTACAAATATTTTTTATTTCAGAAAGTGGCAACCACTTACAGGAATCTGCACCATGATCTTATAGTCTACACAATGTGGCCTCCATGCCTCCACTTGAAGTCCTTTCCATCATGTTGGTTGGAGATCTTCACACCTAAAAAAAGAATGTGTTTGCATTAGTGTAGTTGGGAATTTACCCAGGTATTTTTTCAAACATTTAGCAAATGATCTCAGTCCCATATCCGCTAGAGTCATCCAACAGTCTCCATAAGTAAATTGACTCATCACAGATCAGCTTGCTCATGCAAGGCTTTTACAAATACTAATGGACAACCGGTCAGACCAACCTACCTCGAGTTGGGCAAGCACACCATGAGCTGAGGCAGCATTTTATCCCAGCAGCCCGCTCAGTCAGCATCACGCCTATGAAAGAATCAGCTTTAATACCACGCAGATAAGATGCATCTGCTTTATGTACAGCACACATTTAAATGTAGGGGAGTCATTCGTGCCGATGGTCCATGATGGCCACAGCTGCCAATAACCACCCAATGATCTTGCATGCAATTTGGAGGACCGTTGACTACATAGCAAGATCAGGTCCGGGGATTAGCATGCTATGGAGTTCATCTTTGGACCCAAGATAGACGAAAAGTAGAATTACCTCAACTCTGAATAGAAGCCCGTCCACAAGGAACTGCCATCAGGAGTTTAACCCAGCCCTGTGAAAACAATGCAGTCTGTTAGGTTATAGTTCCAGAGTAGAAGCTAGTTGCTCATGTGGGGTTGAGGCTCAGTAAATAAAAGACTCATAATCGAGGTTTATAAACCTCTCAGTGAGGGCAAGTTTGTAATCACAGCCAGTGTAGTTGATGAGCACTTGAGCAAGGCCTTCTTACCTGCTGCTGGTCATTTAGTCCTGATTCTTCACATCTTCCATTTGTCCATGAGCTATTAGGAAATAACCCGGTTTCAGTTGACAATTTAAGGCCATTACATTGATGAGTCATTTAGGTGGTGGAAATGTCATTCCCTTGATGCTGAATACAGTCATTAATACACTGAACAGCAATCAGAGAAAGTTATTATCGGCATCCTCTTGACCGCCAAGTGCTACATAAGTACGAGGTAGTTCAGTAGGAGCCTGCATAAGACCTACTAAAGCTAGCTTTGAATGCTACACACTTAGCCTCACCTTCATGGGACTTTTAGAGTCATGCATCCCCATTGGTGTATACCACAGGTGGACCACCTGCAGAGGGCAGAATTGCAGGTTAGGATTTGAAACGCAAAGATAAACCTAGATGGGACTACAGTCGCATGTCAACAATGGCTCAGAAAAATAATAACTCATAATCAAGACGAATCTTTCAGTGAGGGCAAGTTAATCATCACAGCCAGCCTAATGAACGCCATGTTCAGAACATTACCCGAGCTCGGTTCTCTTGTCACGAGAGTCCTAGGCATCTCTGCAGCACCGCTGAATTAAAGAAAAATAATTTGAGGTTAGTCAAACTGTCCTGCAAAAACCTTTTATGGAATTATCTATTGAAAGCATGTTAAGCAGATGCAATCGAAAGGATCAATATCCTTCCCCTTAATGTTGCTGTAACAGTTATATGGTAACTGAACAGCGACCGTCGGTGAAAGTGATGATTTTGGCATCCTGTTGACCGATCCGTGCTACAATAAGCACGAGCGGCTTCGATAGGTGCCTGTGAGCCCACCGGGCTCCCTTACATAGTGAACACAACGGTCGTGTAGACCAGCTTTGATGAGCATTAGCTGGCGGGACGATCTCCCGACATTACGCCCAATAGCTAGTCACGTTTTTGATCGGTGTTCTGGCAGTTCTGGTAAGTAACTTTGATAAGGAGCCCGTTTAATGTTATTAGCATGTGCTGGATGCCAATATAACGTCACACCTTAAATTGAATTGATTTGATTTATTTTAAGCCAATTGAAGTTAGCTGAAATGGTACGTTCTGACGCTACAGGGCCCTGCCACGTGGGTTTCCTCACAGCATGCCTTTCCTGGCATATGCCGTTTTACAGTTGGCGTGAAGTTCTATGACCAAGGAGATACTGGTGCATCAGGTTCCAAATAACAAGTTGGCATATTACAGTCTCAAGTTTTATAATGCACAACGTGTCTCAGCTAACATTAAGGCAGTAGCATTAGCAATGACCATTCACAGGCTAAGCGTGCAATGCTAACGTTACTGACAGCCAATTACCGCGGTGGTCGGAATAACTGAGCAGAAAATAAATAGTACATTATCAAAGTGTCTTAAAAATAAATCCAAAGGTCCTTACCGTAGTTTGCTCTCAGAGTCCTGTCTGAACACTGGAAGGAAGCGAAGAGAACCGGTGACGGTGCGGGGAGGTTTATATACAACTGCGCATTCCTCAATATCTGTGATTGGCCCATATTTGTCACGTGTGGAAGTGCATGATGGGATATGAAGTTCAGGTGGTCGTTCAGTGTAGCGCTACTGTGGGTGGATTCGGGGGTGATAAAAATGTAGTTATACTGAATACATATAGATGTGTCATACACATAATACATATTTTTCTTGTTATTTTAACGATTCGCGAACATTCCGTGTTACTCAACGAAACGAGTGTGTGCTTACGGCAGTGATCCATTTCAGAACCATGGACAGTCCATGTTTCCAGAGCTTGTTTTAGAGGAGAAGTTAAAGCTTTTCTTTTCAGTTTTCTCGTGATTCATTTAACCTCATAGGCCTACGTCTTAAAATACCAAAAGGATTTACTTACCCCCGGACTAATCTCTATTGTTGCAGACAAATAGTTGTACGAGTACAGTGGTTCTCAAATGGGGGTATGCGGGTTTTTTTCAAAGTATTGGTTATAAACAATTCTTAAATAATCCCATGTTAATAAAATCAGTTACTGGATACTGTTATCAGTTATCTGGATACTCACATACACGTTTGGCGACCAATATGAATTGTCATTATATGCACCCTTTTAATTTCCATGTTTACACCGCCAAATAGAACGCACATACATAATAATTGCCCCTTTTTCTTTCCCCCAAACACGTTGACGGGGGTATTCGACTGAAAAAAATAAATAAAAATATCTTAGAAGGGGGTACAGAAGAAAAAGGTTGAGACCCTCCGTACTAGTAGTCCGTAATTCTCTGTCACATGATTGCAGCATCAGCCCGCTCCAGTCACCAACGCTTGGGCTGCACAGTTCACGGTCCTTACCGGAGGCTTCAGTAGGCTTCATGTAAACACGGTGCACGCCGGGGCTTTGTTTCGGTCTCACACGGGGTCCATTGTTCTAGTCATGCAATGGATATTTTGTGGCAGTATCAGTTTAGAATCATCTTACTAGGAGACTCGACGGTAGGGAAATCCTCGCTGCTGAAGCGCTTCACAGATGGAATATACAGCGATGTAGCGGACCCCACAGTCGGCGTGGATTTCTATGCCCGCTCGCTTGATATTGAACCAGGGATTAAAATTAAACTTCAGCTTTGGGATACGGCTGGACAGGAACGATTCAGGTGAGATAAACGTTTATTTTGTGCAGCATAATCATACATGCTAGCTGGCGCGTCCAACATAGCCGTAGAATAAAGGCCTCCTCGGTTTGGCTGCAGACTGCATTAAAAAAAATGACCCATATAACGTAGTCTATTTTTCGCGTAGCTTGCATTGCGTTATCACAGTGGTTCTCAACCTTTTTCTACTGATGTACGCCCTCTAAGATTTCAGCTTTCAACGACATAAAAGAAAATGATTACACATGAAACATTAATAATGTATGTGCGTGTATATGTGCGTGTATATGTGTTTGGCAGTGTAAACATGGAACATTAAAAGGGTGCAAATACTGACCATTTAGTGAGTATACCAAACGTGTATGTGAGTATCCAGATCTAATTGATTTGATTATTAACGTGCGATTATTTTAGAATTGTTTATAACCAATACTTAAAAAAGTAACAATTTGTTTAAAAATGTGTTTATTGTCTGAGTACCCCTAGGGGTACGCGTACCCCCATTTGAGAACCACTGGCTTAAGACCTGACTACACAGGAAAAATGACCAACAATTAGATCAACATGCCTATATTTACGTGATAGTCTGACCTGTTTCACGATGTAAACAATCACAATGTAGGGCTGATGGCAAACCTCATATCATTGATGCTTAGTTCCTTGGGCCCTATTCGTTTTTGAAGGCAGCTGTTGATAAAGCAACAGAGAAAACGTTATAAAAAGCCACATTAAACACATGAGGTTTAAAATATATCTCAATGGGAAAATCATCACTGATGGTTCTGTCTTGTAGGCCCATCTGGCTACATTCATAAAACAACAATCCTCGTCTATAAACGCTGCCTTTAGATCTGCTATTTTCCTTTCGAGCTTGATCTAATGTGTATTGTCTGTTCTGCCCCAGATTCGGTATTCTTTCAGGTTGAACGAGTCCTCAATGAAAAGCGTTTGTGTTGACTTCTACAGCTACTTCTAACACTGACACCAACAAATTGTTTTGCAGTGTGACAGGCTTTCTCTCTCTTGAAGTGTAGATCCTCTTTTTAGATCCCCATTTACCTTTCAAGCAAACGCCTTTGAGCTTTTTGCTGGTGCTACCCTTGCAGTCTGCTTTGAGTTCCAGTAGGGAAACCCGGTGCTAGCCATATAACGCTCTGCTGGGGAATAGACCACCCATTACTTAATGCACACAAATCACACAGACCTGCTTAGCTCAGCCCATTATTCCTGCCACTGCCACAGCCACACTGTTGCTACTGAAACCTCAACAATAAGTTATAGTAAAGGCACAACATTTTAAATGTTGATCTTTGTGAAAATATATGTTTCAACCGACATCCTGTACATTCTGAACCTGTTTCTAGGCAGAAAAATCCAAACACCAAGTCTGAGTTTGGCTAAATAGTTTTAAGCATGAAGCTGCTAATCGGCTAAACAAAATGTTTTGGCAATGTGGTCAGTCGCTTGATCCACCTCCTTCCTCGTCCTTTCCAACCAACGAAACGGCAAAATGTCTGTCATGTCCGACTGTGCCGATCAACCGAGTGCGGCGTCCTCTCTGCACGCCAAAAAGACCAGAGCATACCACTTGTTTTGGCCCTTTGACCCTCACTCCCGTTGCCCCTTCCCCCCCCTGCACAGGTCCATCACCACCTCCTACTACCGCAACTCGGTGGGCGGCCTGCTGGTGTTCGACCTCACCAACCGCAAGACGTTCGAGCACGTGCGCGAGTGGCACAAGGAGGTGAGGGAGCACATCCTGCCGCACCACATGGTGTACATCCTGATCGGCCACAAGAGCGACCTGGCCGGCGAGCGCCGCGTGGGCCGCGACGAGGCCGAGCAGCTGGCGGCCGAGCTGGGCGTGCGCTACGTGGAGACGTCGGCCAAGTGCAACAGCAACGTGGACCGCGCCTTCGAGCTGCTGACGCGGGACATCTACGAGCTGATGAAGATGGGTGAGATCGTGACGCGGGACGGCTGGGACGGCGTGAAGAGCGGCCTCACCGCCAAGGTGCTCTACCCCGGCGACGAGGACGAGGCCGGGGGCCTGGCCGCCGCCACCGCCGAGAGGGGCTGCCACTGCTGACCGACCGCGTCGCCACCATCGCCGCTGCCACCGGGCGCCGTTTCCCTTTATCACCGCCAACCGCCACCGCCCACCTGCGCCCCGGTCCCAAGGACCTCCCCGCCTCCCACTGTCTGTGTCCCAAGAACCCTCACACATCACACATATCTTACTTAGGCAGTTATCCTTCCAACAGAGAAAGCAGGTCACCTTCATTCAAACACACACACACACGTACACACACTCACATACATCAAGGTGTCTCTGCAATAGTCCTGCCACCTACTACCTACTCTGAAGCCCTCCGTGTTATGTGCACTGTTATTTTTGGATAACTGTGAATGTATTTACTTTTTCAATGACAGCCAAGGAGGAGGGCGGGGCCAGTCGTCACATCCTGCTGGCCATCCAATAGAGCTTCTGCGTCACCCTGTGTGTGTGTACTCGTTACCCAATCCGGTATGAGAACGAAACGAGACGGCTCTTGTTTTTTTGCACTGGTTAGATTCGAAAGACCTAGCGTGGCCGGGACCCCTGTTTGACACAAATGAGGTTATTGGACTACGATAAAGGCACCATTGTGCGTTGCTGAATAGTTGAATTGAATTCGCCCAAGGCTTTGTTACATATTCTATCGAGCATACATAACGAGTAAGAATAAGGATTATTATATTATACCGATTAAATTATTATATGCCATTCTAAAAGGTTAAATAGATACAGATATGTGATGGTGCGTACATACACACCCACGCAGTGCACGTTACACACCAAACGTCACCGTGATACGAGTTTGACGTGAATGTCCTGACTGTATAACTGTTGCGTGCACTCATGCCAAAAAGGACTGAAACCTTTAATGATATTTATGAAAACATCAGGTCATGTTTTGATTTTTTTGACAACAAAAACAAATCTATTATTTATAGTGTAAGTATATATTGATGTAGATTGTTGTTAGGCCGTAGCTAGTCGCCACTACACATTTATTCCATTATGATTGTGTCATCATCAGCTGGGATACCTGAACTACAATAGAAATGGACTTGTTGCTCCATCTCCTGTGGTTCATTTCCATGCGTAACGGCAAAGCTCTAGTTACTGTCCCCTTGCGTCCGTTCTTGAGGACTTGGCAAAGGGTTTGTGAGCATTTGATTGGCTTCATCAACGTTAATGCTGCGCTCCGCATACAGGAAACCGAATAGAGAGCGAGGCATCAGTGTTTAGCGACCTTTCCCCCAAATGTTTGGTGTGACATTCTTCAACCGTAGAGGTGTGGTAAGCCGTGGGGGGGGGGGCACCCTGGCTGTGCCATGTGTACTAAAATAATTCAACCACTGTGTAACATAAGAAATATATGTGCTTCTTGGCCATGTCTTATCAGGTCTTAATGCATTGCTTCCAAATACAATAACATATGTACAACTTGAGTAGAAGAAACCTACGATTGAAGACGTGGTGCATTTGTCGTGAGGTTTTTCACCATATAATATACAATAACTCGGCTATTAAGACGCTGCAATATATCCAACAGCTGGTCAGCTTTTCTCTTTTAATCTAGTCTTTGACCTGCAGGCCACCGAAAAAAAAACATGCGTGGGAAACGGAAAATACTGCTTTCATGACAAGCTTTTACTTATTATTTGATGCCGGTGTTATTAGTCACTGGAACATCTAAACCCATGAAGGCCTTTCCCCCCACATGATTTTCCCTTTATGGAATGCATTCCCTCTCCTATTTTACCCCTGCGTACATCAGTGCTGATTGTTGTGTAATAAAGTGAGTATGTGAGCGAGCCAATGAGTGTTGAGCGCGTTGAGGTTTACCTGCCTCTGGTTGGTCGGGAAGACAATCATGTGTAACCCACCTTTCGTTTCCCAACTCACGCTTTGACATGCGATGTAGGGATTCTGTGTGTTTGTAATTAGCTACGTACGTCGTTCTTGAAATGCCCCGACTAATAATGTTCATCAGTTGACTTTTTTCTAACATTTGAATGATGTGAAATATTTGAAACAATGTCATAGAACTCACTATGTTTGTTTGTTTTGTTTAGTTGCTTATGTGAATGATGTTCAATGTTATTTTCTATGGTAATATATGGCTGTGCCGTGGCTTGACTATTCTCTGTGACTATTCCGTCCATCCACAGCATGACGTGCTCAGCAGAAAGCCCGGTCGACTCAAGGATTATGTTAAAACAGAAGATCTAGATCATTTTAGCAGAGTGGTAATTTGCCGGTTCCTGTAAGAACGGGTCAGAAATTATGATTGTGAACCGGTAAAATCTGATGTCTTCATTTTAATGTTGTCGAAAACGTGGCGGCTACAATATTGTGGATTTAAAATTAGTGGTAATGAATAATGATTACCACTTCAGCAGAAACACATTTAATCTCCTTGATGCCCGATTTCCCCATGACATTCCACAGTTGGCTACGTGGAACATCTTAACGTTAGGGATTGTGAACATTTCAGAGGGCATTCTTTGCTGCAAGACTTTGCTTTCTCTCATTATCAGTGACACATTTCACAGTTTTATTGAATAAATGTGATTTATTTTGAACTATGTAGGTTTACCTGAGTCTTGTACTAACGGTTGTATTGACATGTAAAATAAAAACTAAATATATAGGTCCACATACTTTGTCATGGGGGTTCTGGCGCCCTCTATTGACAAATAAATACTACGACACTAATTCCACATTGATCAATACCAACATACCCACAACTTGAATGAAATATTACGCCAAAGATGATAGTGTTATAGTTTAACATAACGGTTAACACATGTGTAAGAAACACATCAAAAATGTCCTTTACTCTAATAGCAAAAGCATCGAAGACTACGAGGACCATGCCCATTCGTCTGATTGGTTTCTCCCATTTACCCACAAGTCCTTGCAACTCACAACCAAATGTCAAGTTGAATGCCTTTTCTATCGTTGTTAAATATTATCATTGATGATGTGACCTTTAATATTAAGTGTAGTTTAAACGTGGACAAATCCCCACGTACGTAAAGCGATATATATATATATATTTTTAACACCCTAACTGTAGTTCGTGTGCCTGGCGGTGGTAACAAGGCTCGGCAGCTACTTCAGTAAAAAGGGCTTCTGCTGTGACTGGCACAGGGAGGGTGGGGCATTCCACCCTCCTTGCGGAATCGATATCAAGAGATTTCGGAAGCACAATTTTTTTACCCCAGGGGCTGCTAGTGATCGTTATCCTGGCGCCCCACATAAAATGTTTAAAGAAAATACAATTCACTTACATGTGCCCTACCGCATCAAGTAATGTGCGAAATGGCTGAGTCCAACCAACTACATGGCTTGTATGACATGAATCGGTGAGTGGAAACGCCAACACACGTGGTTCACTGCGCCGGCATTCACTTTGGGACAATTATATACGCAAACAATCGGTTCAAATTTGGTTGTATACACTCGTACCGGTGGGTGTGTTTGCGTACAACACCCAAAGCACCCTCGTTTTAAGGACTTTCGTCCAGTCGCGTTATACCGTCCTCCGCTCTCGAGCGTGAAAACAAGAGAGCTCTGTTAAGCAGGAAGTGCATGTCCGCCCGTGTGCGCATGCGCTGCAGTTCTTCAGAATGTAGGGACGTATTTCACTTCTTAAACGGTAAGGATAATTTAATTTCTTGCCGATTCGTCATATGTTGAGCTCGATTCGGACATGGACGTCGTTTCGGTGTTCAAACGGCATCCCCTTGGGGTCGAAAGTAGGTTCTTGGCGTTCAGGCGGCCGAGCCCAGAATGGCGGGGCCGCGCCGCCGTCGCGCCGTTGTTCGCCGTACGTGCTGCCGCACAGGGAGACGTCATTTTGAGGGGGAGCGGACGATAAAAATGCAGACTACGAAGGGACGCACGATCCGCAGACAAGTGGCACGTAATCGTCACGCTGTAAATGCAAACTTTGTGCCGTCGCGTGAAGAAGTAGTCCAGTAGTAACTGGAAAATGCCCCCCCATCGAGTTTTAAACACTACGCCCCTGGTGTTATTCGTAATGGCTACCGGCAAGTCTAGTAGTCACTGTGCTGCAGAAGGGAAGCTAAACCTTATCGGCTTCTTGTGCTCCGATAACTTAAAGCGACGACTTTTATTCGGTGCGTCTGGAAATGTGTGCCTATAGCCCCGTACTTCTACTCTTCATCTGTCCATTTCTCACGTCACGTTACACAGCAGAATGTAACGCAGTAACAGCCGGTTAACGGATTACCAAACGGTTCACACGATTATGGGGTGTATTATGTTTATAAACCTGATCGAATCGCAGGAAAGTCTATCTCGCTATGTGGACCGACACCCCCCACCCCAACTCGATGTGAAGTAAACACGTTCAGTTATGAGAGGCATAGCCAGTATTGCGAGGGATTGATCGGACCATGTGCCAGTAATGTTGATTAACAAAACACGCATTGTAATGCTTTATGTATTTGGGGTCAAGTATGGAGTATGACGCATGTAACAAAACCGAATGGAAACACCAACATGCGTATTTCCTTTGGCAGTGTTTCTCGACATTATTCTAGTCGTGTACCCCCTCTAAGATATAGTTTTTTAGCTGAGTACCCCCTCAACATTTTTTGGGGAGAAAAAAAAAGAATATGAGCATGTATGTGTGTGCGCTCTATTTGACAGTGTCAGCGTAAACATTAAAAGGGTGCAAGTACTCACAATTTAGTGAGAATTATTATAGATTATTTTAGATTTTTTTTAATACCAAAACTTTAAAAAGTAACATTTAAATGATATGAGTACCCCCTGCAGTACTCCAAAGTGCCCCTAGAGTCATGCGTACCCCCATTTGAGAAGACTGTCCTATAGTGTGCACAGTGTGGGGCGACAGATGGCGACCACCGGCGAGGTCTCCATGTCAATGGGCGAGGTGGTGGTGGTGAAGACCACGGAGGACGACGGAGACCCCGATGACCCCAACAAGACTCAGGTCATCCTGCAGCTTCAGCCTATCACATCAGGGTATGCGGGTACAGCTTTTCACACTCTATCCAATATATTATTAAAACAAATGTGTGAAATGTATAATAATGGGGTTTTATCTTCATTTTTTTCTATGTAGATATCTTGATTTGTACTTGAATTATTGATACATTTAAGTAGAATATTTAACATTTTACAATAAAAATCATGATTTGTTTTATTACAATGACCTGAAATAAGACACAGACCCCTTTTCCGTTTATTAGTAATGTAAGAGTTACATTTGCATACACTTTTGAACACCAAACTATGTATCAATTGAAATCGTTACCGTTATCCTGCACGTGAAAGCACTCTTACCATGCTAACACGAATCAGGACAAGTGAATGAAGCTAATG
>JAOTIX010000089.1:3253924-3268441 GCA_027123715.1 Gaidropsarus macrophthalmus | reverse complement strand
CCCCCCCCCCCCCCCCCCCCCCCCCCCCCCCCCCCCCCCCCCCCCCCCCCCCCCCCCCCCCCCCCCCCCCCGGTGGAATCCAGACGTCCAACATGGCGTCTGCATAACAATAGAGGGATATATCTGAATTGAAGAAGAACCCCTTTGCAAATTTTATCCCGACAAGAGGCGCAGATCAAAGGAGAGAGAGAGGGAGAACAAAGAGGCGGTAGTGATTGCGTGGCTCTTTTTAAGATGCGCCTGAGCAGCGCCGCTGTTGTCCTGCAGGCCGCCAGCGCGTCTCCCTGGCCGCGCCGCGGTGACAGGCAGCCTCCTGCGCCAACGCCGCCGCCGCCTCCGGCTCAGACACAGAGCGGGGGAGACGTTTGGTGGAGTGGTGCAGCGAGTCTGGTTCGCTGATGTTTTTTTTTTAAGAGATATAACTTATGTATAACTTCAAGTTCGCTCGCGGCCCACGGAACAATTTTTCCTCTGGAACGAAGTGGTTGACCTGAAGAAAACAAATGAACTGAGAAGCTAGCAGCTGCCCTGTCTTCTGACACTTTTTGTACTTCTTATACCAGCCGAAAAAATAAAAAAATATAGTCGCTTTTTACACTTGACTTAATAATGTTGATGATGTCACGTCCTCCCTCGCCATTGGCCGACACAGAACAAGACCGCATGACTCTTCTTCTTCTTCTTCTCCAGAACCAATGAAGGAGCCCAGAGAGGCAGCCATCTTTCCTTCCCTCTGAGTCATCGTCTTCGGCTGCAGACGGGCTGTGACCTGACGCCGGTCGCTTGGTGAGAGGAGCGCCACCCCCTCCCCTGCCCCACCCCCCACCCTGTATCGATATTATCAACTCATTCACATCCCTTTTTCTTAAAGGCATCTCCCACGGACCACCTGCAGTGCCCTCGGACGACCGGTGGGGAAAGGACCAGACCTGGAGAGTTTTGGTGTTTGGAGACGTCATCCACCAGGCCCAGCTACAGTAGCTCAGAGTAAGACGCTCATAAAACCGTCAATTCAAGTCAATGTTCAAGGTGCGGTAGGTAGGGATGGGCAAGAGACAGCGCTGGAAAATGTCCAGCGGTCCCGGCCTTCTCCCTCCGTCCCAACGTTTCTCTGACACTCCAACGTTGCTCCTCACGCGCCTGCGGCCAGACAGCCACGGTCGAGTCCCTGAATCAGGGGCCGATCGCCTCGATCTTGAACGCTGCTCGTAATCCTGTCTTGTCTTTCGCAACATCCCCCCCCCGTCCTGTCCCTTCCCGCCTCTGTCACGAAAACACAATGAGTAAAAGACAATGATGCACTTCTTGACTGCTGTTCAGCACCGCCCCTAAATATATACACGGAGCTCAGCTGGCTGATGCCGCAGAATGCCAGCAGCTCTTGGATCTGCGGGGGATCAAAGCGGCGGCGGCCTTGGCGTGAGGAGCCATTGTTCAGCCACGTCGTTTGAAGCCCCAATCCTTCATGGCTGCGGCGCGATCATAAACGCAGATAGCTGAGCCGACCTTGGCTGTCAAAACAAGTGAAGGTGCTAGTAAAAAATAATACAACCAGATCTATCATCAGTGCAGATGCCCTGGTGTGAGACACGCGCATACACGCACGCAGGCACGCAAGCACACACACATTCATTCCTTCACGCTTGCCTATTAGTCTTCCCGGAAGGTTCAGTGCAGAATCGAGCTGATCTTACATGAAAGGCATTTTACATCGCCGATACCTTTCTGGTGTACTTGATTCAATGACGGGCGACATTATCTAAGTTTCATGGCAATCTATGCTTGGGCAAATAACAGACTTGCTTTGCTCCCTGTTCATCTGGATGTTGGGTATAATGGCCGTGTTCAAAGAGAGGGTCCCATTGTTAAGATTTGCTCCACAAATATTAGTTTGCTTTATTGAGTGGATGTAACCCACTTACAGAGCCGTGTTGGGACACTTTGACATTCACAGCGTTTTGTACGGCTTGAAAGGGCTTTTATCTGTTTGACGGTACGAACACTCCCTGACTTTAATTTACAATCATTTCATTCATTCCATTTCAGTGGACCAGGGTCGACAACACCGAAGATGTTATGCAGATGTATGGAACCCGTATTTGTTGTGCAGAGTCATATTTACATTCATTCCTACGCCAGGTGTTCCACAACATACAGATAACTATCGGTTTGGACCAGGGGTTCTCAACCAAAGCTGGTTCATTGCAGTCGGAGCTCTAGTGTTGTTAGAAGGCCGAGGAGATGGCCGGACGGATGGTCTGACAGATAGACGATCTGACAGATAGATGTGCTAGCGTCCAGCTTGCTAGCACAGGACCTAGGCCTGTTAGCACGCCTAGCACCCAGCCTGAGAAGTCTCTACTTGAACTGTAATTTGTCTTCGTCAGCACTTTGCTTCACCGATCCTTTTCATTTCAATAAATAATTGTCAGTTAGGAGATTGTAAAAGGTTGGCATAAACACCTTTTTGTCAATGCCAAGATGAGCCAACGAAATGATTGCTTCCTCGACTATTTAACGCAGTGCAATATGGCCGACGATGAAGGACTGCAAGTTAGTTCATCTGTGTCTCACTCGACGGGAAAAGTTCTTTTGAGGCGAAGGAAATAAACATTGTTGCGTCGGAACGTTTTCCGTGTTGGAGATGCCGCTAATAAAAACAATACCATTAAGCCTGCCTTATCCGTTCCCGTTCAGGGAGTACTTCTCCTTGATCTGAGGTCCATCAAACCTTGAACAAACATACCAGCAAACAGAGCCTTTCTGGAGAGAGAGAGAGACAGCAATAGAGAGGGATACAGAAAGAGAGAGAGAGATAGAGAGAGACAGAGCATGAAAGAGTACAGAAAGAGAGAGACAGAGAGAGAGAGCATGCGAGAGACACAGAAATAGACAGCGAGAGAGAGAAAGACACTGAGAGATCATTCAAGGTGTTTGCTTACGTGGGCAATATCACCCAAACAGATTTACATATGAGGATTCATCACATTGCTTTAGCATTTGTTCATTTTATTTATCCGTTACTTTGCTGGACGGTGGGGGCCCCTGAGGAGCCCATGTCTCCCTAACACTCCCACAGACTCTCTGTGAGGAGGTTTAACATTATCGATTAGGCATTAGACAAACGGTTAAGTCAGCTGAATACGCAGGGGAACAAAGACCGCAGGGGAGCGGGGAGTAACTTTTGGACCTACTGTATTTATCGGCAGCAGCGGTGCTGGCGCTCTGCCGGCTCCCGGATCAATCACCACTCTCAGAGACGCACACACTCGACAAGTGTGTGTTGGCACATCCGGGGACACATCCAGACAGAGGGACACACACACACATAAACCCCAACACACACAGACACGCAAAACACAGAGACGAACATACACACACTCACAGACACACACAGCACACATACATCTGCCCCAACACACACACACACACACACACACACACACACACACACACACACACACACGCAGACACGAAACACATACAGAGACCAACACACACAGACATACACACTAATCCCCAACACACACGGACAGGAAACACGTACACAGACAGCTACAGACAAACAGACAGGAAACAAGTGCACACACAAACCCCAAAACTCTCTCTCACACACACACACACACACACACATAAACCCCAACCCACACTGACAAAAACATTTACACAGACAGCTAGCTACACACAAACACACAGACGCACACACTCTCACAAAATACAAGTGCACACACACAAACCCAAACACACAAACAAAACAAGCACACATACACAAACAATAACACACACCAGAGTCCACATTTTTAACAACCGTGAATAATATCAATTTGCCCAAAGTTTTTTTTTTTTTTCAATTCTGCCCGAATACAACTGTGAGAAGCCTGTGAGCATTGATTTCATAGCCCCAGCAGTTTCACCACACTCTTATTGATTCATTCATTTGCACTGCAGCATATCCCATTGCGAAAAAAACAACAGGGGATTGTGATATCACTTATGAACAATGTTGCACATACATATTCATAACTCATTGACCCATGGTCCGTGTGTTGAGGCGCTTTGGAACCAGGCTTGTCCCTGAGGTGTGAGGTCATCTGGGGCTCTGCGGGGGGGGGTTCCAGGGAGACCAAGCCAGCTCCATTTCAATGCTTCTTAATTCACTCAGACTTCGATTTTACATTTCACGTCTCCCTGTCTTAATCATTGAAGAACATGTCTCAGAAGCATTAACGTTCCAGATGAGTTATGAATTGTGGCGGTGTGATTAGTCATTCGTTTCAGTATTGAGCAGAAGCAAAAGTCTTCTCAACTGCTAATTAAGGTTTAATAAATTAGACTTGTATTAACGTGCTACAGTACCAGACGAGGGTAAGACAGGTTATTGGAAAATGTAATATCCTTTCGCGCGCACACACACACACACACACACACACAGATAACGCTGTCACTGGTACACTCTCTCGCTCTCTCTCTCGCTCATAATGCATGGATGTTGAGTAGCGTGAAGCACATCTTCAGCCTGGACTACACACAGAGCACCATAAGTGTACTAATTGACTGATGAATAGGTCCGGGGCTATTTTGCTCTTATCTTATTTCTGGAGAAGCAGAAGACATTGTTTTGTTTACCTTTAGATTAATTTTGGAGATCCGGGGCGATTGCTGAGATATTCGGGGCTCTGTCCTGGGTGCGATTGATTGGATCATTTAATGTTCGTCTAGTGCTTCGCTGCAAGCGGCATGGCGAGATGGGCGCGTCCTTCTCCAGTAATTGATACGTTTGAATCTGTGTGTATGTGTGTGTGTGTGTGTGTGTGCTTGTGTGTGTGTAATGGACTGTATTTATGTGTGTGTATTTATGTGTGTGTATGTGTGTGCGTGTGTGTGTGTGAAACCACATTTTCCCCTTTCCGACAAACCTTGTCGACTTTCGATGAGTCACCCTGATTGTTCCCCCTTGCTACTCAGGGAAATAATTTCATGTAAATTATAAAAATTACTCATAAAAATATACGCATTTCTGGATTGGTAATGGCTACAATCAAATCATTTCACGAATTATACATAATTATCCCTGCAGTAACCCATTTAAATGAACCGAATGCACCTTTATAGTAAAGTCTCATCTACAGTATGTCCACTATATACACTGTACGTATACTGTAGAGATATGTATAGTGTATATTCGTATTTATAAACCTATTTTCCAACCCATTACTTTCCCCATAAACGAGTTCATTTCTGATTTCTCAATCCGATGGTGGGGAGACATATGAAATGTAGATAACAGCTGCTGCCTCAGCATTCTATACCTAAAGAAATATATATGGTGCTGCTTACCAGGGCAGAACTAACCGTGTGTGAATTGTGTATGGTGCTGAGCAGACACCCAGCGTGACTGACGGCCCCTCAGCTCATTGGCCCCCATTGCCTCCCAAACTGCGGGAGATGCCCTCAATCCGCAGAGGTGGCCTGGCTTTGTGGAGTGGTTTTGTGGCTGCTATTCTCTCTCCCTGTCTTACGCTCTTTCTCTCTTTTCCCTTTCTCTGTCTCGTCTTTCATTGTCTCTCTCTCTCTCTCTACGCCGTCTGTCTGTCTGTCTGTCTGTCTCTCTCTCGCCCCAGTCTTTGTCTCTGTCTCTCTATCTTTGTCTCCCTCTCACTATGCCCAGTCTCTCTCTCTTCCTCTCTCTCTCTCTCTCTCTCTCTCTCTGCCCGTCTGTCTTTCTTTCTCTCTCTACCCCGTCTGTCTCTTTCTCTCTCTCGCCCAGTCTTTCTCTCTCTCTCCCTCTCGCTCTGCCCAGTCTCTCCCTCTCTCCCTCTCTCTCTCCCTCTTGCTTTGCCCAGTCTCTCTCTCCCTCTCTCTCTCTCTCTCTTTCTCTCTCTCTCTCTGATCTGTTGCCCACTGACCCTTTTCCGTTGTCAAACCGCGCCGCACAGATCAACGAGCAGTGCCGTGCCATGCCCACCATCGACCGGGTGTGGCTGAAACACTCCTGACCCTGCCTCCAAATAGGTTGCTGTTCCATTGAGTCGCTGCCTGTTGATTGGAGGGAGAGGTTGTCCATCAAATTGTAAGGATATAGTAGCCTGGGTATTCCCATGCTGCTTTCCACGTCATTTCATTCTCACTGCAAAGGCAGCCTGGAAACCTTATTTTCACCTGAGTTAGCCAACCAATCACAGAACGCTCTACATACGTCACCTGGTATAAGTGACACGATTGGCTATGAATCACGCTCAAAGCAGCATGGGAATAACCAGGTGCATTTGATAGACATTCGTAGCGCCCAATAAACGCATTCGTAAAACCACGCCTCAAATACGAGAACATGAACGCATGGTTCCCAGACCACCATCTCATTGAGACGTGGTGGCATCAGCCAGGCTAAGGATATAGAGCGTTCAACCTAAATCCTTAAATCTTTATTTGTTATTATCCAGGCTTGCTGTGGACAATAACGATAAAGCTTTGTGTAGCAACACAACGCAGTGATTTAAGTTTCATATCTGCTCGCAAAAAGAAATTGCTTGTTGAAAAAGGACACATTTCTTTCACATCAATCTTGTGTGTTCAGACTGTACTCTGAACAATAATTCATTTAGGATTGCTGATATTAGTATTGAATCAATCATGCGTGGCACTGGGGGAAATACTTGCGTAACATTGTCTAACGCGCAAACAAGGCTAATCTGAAGTAAATCGACAGTCTATGAGCTTTTGAGACAAGGAAGCAAAAGATGAGGCCTGGGCCCATTGATCACCAAATGTAATTAATCATCGTGGATAACACTGTGTGTGTCTGTCTGAACAAACCAAATATATTAAATGTCTCTTTAGCGAATCAATCACATTTATACGGGGGCTAGAATATGAAGCTAAAAATGCTACAAAAAGTGTATGTTTGTGTGTTGTGTTTCTGACTAAAGACATGCGCTTCTTCAGTTATAGACCCCCTGTTGTAGCCCTATTGTAATGGAGATGCTTATACCACCCAGTAAAAACCAGACAAACCAGTCAATAGTATGGTATCATCGAAAATGGCCACCGGCGTACCGGGACCGGCCAACCTCCCTCCTCGCTTGCGTTTATTCCTTCCGTTTACAAAGAATAAAGCAATAAATAAAGAACCAGGCTACCGTTTATTTCGGGTAATTGTTTACTTTCTCTTTTGCTGCTCGTTAGCGTATACAAAGTGAGTGCATTTCATTTCTCCTCTTTTGATGTGTATAGCCTTACCGTCTAGCCCGTTTTTTGGGGGGGGAATTGGCGTTATTATTTCGGCTCCTGCTGTTTTTTTTATCCAGGAAGTTCCTTCCTTGTTGGGAGTAGGAAAGCGGACTCACTCCACGTCCCCCCGCGGACGCCTCGCCGCATGTCCTTGAGGCCCGGGTCCGGACGTTAAGTGGTGACGGGCGATCATCTAAGACGGCTGGAGAGGGACGCGGGCCGCCTCCCCTCGGCCCTGCGCTTAACGGTGAGAGCCGGGCGGCCACGCGTAAACACAAACGCCCGCAAAGAGTGGACCGGGATGCAGATGACACGCACGATCGCACATCGGTTAAATGACTGTGACAAACGTCCATTTCACACCTCTCAGCATACGGTAATATTAATAAAATCATCGAGTCGAGGCAAAGTGAAAATGTAGTGCGATTAAATACCCTTGATGGTTCGTCACTGGACGGTCTAAATAGTGATGCTTCAACTATTACAAACGCACTAAAAGTTTGACTTTATCTTTTCATTGAAGCAATACTGAGATTAATTAATGTTGTGAAAAAAAGGATGAATTGTAGGCTATATGACAACTGAAAACAAGATACCAGTATATACCAAGATAAGTACTTATTCAAATATCCTCTAACAGCCCAAAAGAAAAAGAATTTCTGTGAGGCACCCTTATCGATAATGTGGCTACAAATACATGATCTACGTTCGTTCATAGAGATGTTATAATCTTCTGACCTTCTAGGTGAGCTGACATGAACGCATAACTGTAGTAGTAGATAGTAGTAGATAATAATAAAGTATGTTTCAAAATGTCGATAAAATAACAGTTTTTGTGTGATTTAGTCGTACTGAGTGAGAGATAATTATATTCATAGAGTTGAAAACATATTTAACTTGAGCACAAATTGGTTTAAGCATTTGTTTGCTAAGTAATTAATGGATGCAGTTGTAAATGCTTTTTGGGAAAACATTGCCTCATTTGAAATAACAACAAACACATTTAGAATTGATCTAATTAATAATGAATAATTAACATTTAAATGTACCATACATTTGATTACATTTTCGTGTTTGAAAGTGATTTGTTTAGACTAATCCAATAATGTAGCGTCTTCCTCTTCATCTATGTCTTCATCTTATGGTAAGAAGGTATATTTCATAATTGGTAATGCTAAATACTAATGCTAGCTTACAGTAAACTCCCGCCAAATGACGTGAGGTAGGTTGTACCACGGTGTGGCACGTCCCATTAATTTCCCATTGAGCACAATGAGTCGCAGGGAGCAAGATGGATGTGGTCGGGGTTCGTGGTGCTCTGTTTGCTGGCCTAGAATTAGCATAAAGTGGGCTCAGCTACAACTTTATGCTAATAACTGCCTCCAGTGCAACTCATCCGGATAGCAAACTCCGAACCACAAACTAAGCACTCGAAAGTCCAACGACGACTCCAGATTTCTGCCGTATTTGTCACTTCAACATCTTTCGATTGATACTTTCCTTTTTTTGACACCTGTTTTTCCTTATGGCATAAGGGTAGACGGGAAAGGTTTTATGTAACACATATATCTATTGCCATCCTTGGAAGTACTGATCGAACTGTATTTTCATCTTATCGAAGGCTTTATCTCTATACATCTATACAGTCCATGCTGTGTACAATAACACCATCCAGTCATCTGTACACGCAAAAACAAAGGCATCTTGTGTTACCAACAGATTGCAATGCAATGATAGTCTTGTTCAGTAACAGTTGGCCGACAGTCAACAAGGACATCAGTCCGAGATAGAGGGAGATACTCTTGGGAGTAGATTAAAGTGGCAGAATATACAAATGATACTGTTCTATGATTATAGTGTTATGAAAACCTTTTTGTTTGTTGGTTCCTTGTGCATTGCATTGTGGGTTTAAAGTGATATTGTTTTGTTTGCTGGGGGCTGTTTAATGTGGGTCTGATGAACTGTCAAGGAGAGTCAGCACACACGGCATCTTGGAACATTATTACCGCAAGTTATTTTCTGCCTGTGTCAATACGGCTGCACAAAAGGAAGCCTCATGCACCCTTGAAATATATTAATGACACACCTCAGTTCATTGGATCTTTGTGTGTTGCATTATTACCTGTTATGAGGTTACACGTTCGCACAAAGTTTGTGCAAAGTGACAGGTTCATGCAAACATAAGTCAAAGTGAATGTGAACTATATTTATGAATTCATGAATTCAAATTATATTCCACGGGAATTATCTAAAAAATAAGGCTGAGAGGCAAAAATAATACATTAGCATATTTGTGATTACAGCCTTATTATGATGCACTACGAAATATACAAATGAATATAACATATATTCATAAAAGGTTCAGACAAAGTCCAGCAATTCCACACATACTTGTGCATAACAGATTTAATTTAATGTATTTCAAATAAGTACCGCAAATTTGATTTAATTCAGCTGCTGTGAAATACATGGGGTATGGACTGACATTTGAAGTGTGCATTGACGCCTACCATTTAGCCCCGTTGCGCAATAAATGGCTTCCATTCAGGGCCGTTTGGAGAGACGCACAGGGGTGAGGATGTAGGGAGAGTCATGAGCCACACATTCACTGGGGACAGGGTTTTTTTAGCAAGGGGTTTTTCAGGGTTTTAACTCCACACAGGAACTGGAGATAATGAATTGTTTTGAGCCACTAATACAAGCCTTGTGCATACGGGGCAGCATTTCCCAACAGACACACCAAAGACAGAAATTGGGGTGCACGAAAACAGCACAGGGGGAGCAGTTTAGTTATTCTGTGATTGCTGAATCGCACTAGATTACATTACATTTACTTTGCGACTCTTTTGTCCGAAGCTTCTCACAGAAAGTGCATTTAAATGATGAAGATTAAACCCCAAGAAGGCCCAAGATGCATTTCATATATTTTCAACGTATGTAATATAATTTAACATTATCGAAGTGAGCAAAGCAACTGCTTTCAAAGGCTACGGTATAAAAACAAGAGACAGATACGCTGGAGAGAATAGCTGAAGTGCTATGTTATTGAAACGAGACAGAGAGATAAAAGATGAGAGAATGGTGCGATATAGAAACAAGAGACACAAATAAAGAGACAAATAGAGAGAGGGAGCGATCGATACAAAGAGGGAGAGAGAATTCGGTTCTCCATTTCTTCCCCCTTTTCCTTGCTCTGCACTTAAGTCCCTCGGCCTGGTAAACAGGGACGGCGGACATTTTGAGCACGCGTCGAGATCCACTCCGACCGCCTGAACGCCGCGTTGTTGACATTGGCGTTTGCCCGGCGACACCCGAGAGAGGTCGCCGGGGAGGAGGAGGGGGGGGACTTGTACGCCATCCCATAATAGCCACGGTCAGGTTGTGTGATGAGGCTGAAGGGGGTCGCTTGTAAACGCCGGACCGGCGCTGCCAGAAAGAAGCCCGGCAAAATTTCGAGGGGAGGGCCAATTTTGTTTTTTTGATTGCGGCGCCGGCAATCACAAGAATTGGTCCTCAGGAGGTCCTTCGAGTGGATCTAAATAAATACAATTGTAGGAAAATGAAAACCCCAAAATAAAAGTCTGTGCCACTATAAAGGTCAAACGGGTGCTTAGCCGTCGACTGCGCGCCTGATAACGAAGGAACACAAGGTCTAATCATATTGTTGTCCACACTTTGGGGCTTAAGTGCTCGCGCTGATGGGCGGACGAGGGCCGAACACCGTGGAGCTAAAGAGCATGAGCGAGGACGTCGGTGTACACCCACATTGAGGAAGCCCCCCCCCCCCCAGCCCCAGCCCCATGTGATTAATGCCCGTCTTCAGGTCCAAGCAACGATGCGTTAGCTCGGATCTGAGCTAGGCTAACGTGTCATTTGCTAAGCTTGCCTGCTTCTCTGCAATACGACATAGAGCCGGTCAGTTTCTGTAAGGGTTCGCTCGTCGTCAAAACGAGAATGTATCGGGGTCTGACCCAGCTATATAGCAACGGCCTTCCGCAGTGGCAGGCAGTAGTGTAGCGACCACACGCTTGCCTCAGCAGCTGGCTACAGACAGCGCGGTCCAGGAGAACGATGCGTGCTGCTAACCTCTGGATTTACCCAGGCCTCGTTTGGCTCAACGCCTCGGCTGACCCAGCAAGCCATTTAGAGTGACATATTTCTTATTTCCGATTTTAGAATGCGGATTGATAATTTGTTGCATGCAGAAGTGTGAGCGTCGACTTTGATTTTAGAGTTAAATTTAGTTTTTGGAGATTGCAATATGGCATGAAGAATACGTTTTTTGGTTTGGGCAGTTTGACTGTTGACATTTTAATCTTCTGGAATTAATCATTTGGGACTGGTGAGTGTTCACTGTTTTACCACTTTAGTTTGAGCTGAATCCTTTTTTTAATAATTGCAGTGTTTGCTCTGAATTCTTCGTGGTAAGAATAAGCTGATTGCTACAACTCCCCAAGATAAGATCCCCACCCTTTGTGTGTGTACCAATATGTGTGTAAAAGGATGTGTGTATCCAAATGCATTTACCAAATGATTTTTTTGTTGGCAGCCCTCTGCCATATTGAGATATAAATATCCCGTAACGTAGTCTAATGAAAACAACTAATTTGACGATGACAAATGATACTAAACACTGACCAAACAAACCCAGATTGTCCTCCTATGCTTCCAAAGTGGAAGCATTGTTTAATGACATCAGGAGCGTTTTGTCGATACTGTGCGCGTTATAAAGCCGTTGCTTGGTTTGCTCGAGAGAAGTGAAAAAATAATTTCTATATTTCTTAAATTATCAATCGAAGTCTCTCTATAGTTTTACACAACACGCATGGGAACAGTGTTGTGGGAAAGCATAAAAGGAGGATGATGAGTGACAATAAATGGCAGCGAGTCACCACTCACACCATGGTCCATTTATTGGGCGATGAGGCCCAGAAGCCAGGGAGATGCCATTACAGTTGTAATAAAAGCATTACACTGATGCTCGGCGCATTTCTTGAGTAGAGGCTTGTGGGGAAGCATCACGTGGGCCCAAGAGCAATTATTTCCACCCAGGCCTCAGTGTGATTCAGATCGACCGACCAGAAGGTTTGCCAAACCCGTGTGCCATGTCAGAATGCACTGTTTGTTTACAATTTGTGTACCCTTGTAATATCAGTATTTACCGTTTTAGCATTCAGCGGACCCATTGTTCCCCCCGAGTGATCTCATGTGACTTTCTGAATTTTAATGAACGTCATGAAGCAGAAGCCCTTGCTCAAGGGCGCCGACAGATTGCAGACATAGTGGTTTGAATCCCGACCCTTTGAGCTGGGAGTCAAAACACTCGAACCACCACTCGACTATCCAGTACCTCTATATTTATTTCATGCTTTTCATTAAGGCAATATACTTGATTTGTTCATTGGCTCATTGAAATTTTTTACTCCTCCATTTTTTACTGACTATATGAGGAAGTGCATTTCCAAACTGAATCACAGATATGGTGAGAGTTTGACACAAAGTTGAGGACATGCAGTAAATGGCCACAGGGGGCGCCACAAACCATTACATTTTGAGTGAATGTGATTCGAAACAAATGATTTCATGACGCTACTGCTACATAGTTATCCCAGTAATCGAATGAACACAATTTTCTTCATTTTCTTCATTAAGGTTGAGGTAAAGGAACATGTTATTGGCTGACATTAAGGGGGGGATCAGACCATCCTGGCAATGGGGTACATTTTGTGGGCTGTATCACCAGGCATGTCGCAATGGTTCCATTTGTGTTGCTATATCATTATTTTTATACACAGCCCACATACAATCAATCCTGAACAATGAGCAATGTGGCGCACACAACGATACCATTACCTATACAGACACTCAGACGTCGGTCCTTTCAGGCCTGTGTGTTGGTGTCGCCGCCCAAAGGCAACGACCCAAAGCAATTGGCACCGCTAGAGAAGCACGTAGTGCTGTTTTTAAAAAATGCACATACTCGTCTGACAAGCCTTGCCAACTCAAGTTCCAAAAGTGTGTTAAGCCAAAGCACGACTGACTTCTGGCCTAGTGTGGCCAGTAGTCTTAGAAGTCTGGCCATAGCAGTATATTACTCAAAAAGGAATACGGCACGCCTCACAGCATGGCGCAATCTCTCCATGGAACTGCTAGCGTAAAGCTATTCTTTATGAAGTTCCTGATGTTAGTGGTGCAAACAGACCCTTAACCTCTAGTTCTGGTAATAGCACAAGGGTTCAAGGCATCAGGCACCTCTTCTGCAGTTTTCTTTGTGTAAAGCCATATTGTAAATCACTTCTTTGCAATGCAGATGACCCTGAAAATGTCTCCGATTTTGACACTGAATGGGGGAACAATGCGCGCGGACTCAAACAGCAGTTATTACAAGAGCCATTTAACGCATCGCCAGAGAAGACGTTGTGTGACATGCAGACGCAGCAGCGTCAACAACAATGATCTAGAGACGGCAAAAAGGAATGAAAAGGAGACAAGTGCCTGAATTTATTTTGGGTGAACTGGCAGTAGACGTGGCTGTGAGTGTGGCTATCTCTTGTGTAATGAAAGCTGGTTAAAATACATGAAAAAGTACTTGTCCCTGTTTTTTATTTCATCATGATAATATTTAATGATTTTTTGGCACCGCATTGAATATGTCCCAGATTTTTTCATTTCATAAATCTGGTCACCGTAATCTTTAGGGATATTCACAAAGCTGTCATTGCATAAACAAAACATATGACCTTTTCCTTTTTAATTAAACAGTGTTACCTGTACACAGCCCTCTGGATGCCGCCATAGGCAGTTCATGTGCAGCAAGAAGACCGCAGATTCACAACCCACCCGCAATCTCTCTTCTATCATCAGACTGTGTGGACTTGAATTATACAGTTTGAAACAAAAGGACCAAATCAAAAGGGCTCAACGGGACTGAAGCCAGTGGAGAAAAAGCACAGTATTCGCCAGGAGACAACCGAGACACTTGCTGCCCTGGTCTGGTCGGAGGTTACAATTTACATTGCAATTCACCTTGGTCACCTTGGTCGAGTGCCAGCATTACATTAGGTTGCCATGGAGACGGACATCAGAAGGAGTTGAACCTAGGTCCCCAGAAATTGTAAACATCCGCTCCCTTCACTGTCACACCAAAATGCTGGCTATGATCTGGTCAGGGGTGATACTTCACTAAACCACTCAAAGGATATTTGTTCCAAAAATATTCTGGCTTTAACAATGGCTTTATACTGGCTTTAACAATCCATAAGATGGATTGTTAAAGCCAGTACATATATA
>JAOTIX010000089.1:3197146-3209356 GCA_027123715.1 Gaidropsarus macrophthalmus | reverse complement strand
TGTGTGTGTGTGTGTGTGTGTGTGTGTGTGTGTGTGTGTGTGCGTGCGTGCGTGCGTGTGTGTGTGTGTGTGTGTGCCCGCGCGAGGCGCGTCAACCGTCAGCGGCTCCAGAACGCGGGGTCCCTCGCGCTAACCTTCAGACAGCCCCTCCGCGGAGATTCCTAAAACATTTATAACCCGCCTGTACTCCGGTTCCCCTTCCCCTCCCCGGCTGTCAGCTCTGATCGTTAAAGAGATTTATCCACAACACAACGGCCCGGCTCCTTCAGCCCCGTCATCTTCCGAAAAAAAACACATACCATCTGAAAACTATTATCTGTGGTTTAAGCGTCTCGGCGGCGGCGGCACCGGCAGCAGATGACCTTAACGGATAGATCGCTCGCGCCGGCCGTTTCTTTCCATCTTTTTTGACACGGGCTTCTTTATTTATTTATTTGTCTATTAGTTCCTTCCTGAAAGGAGACGTTGCGGGGGATTTCTCCTCCCCTGGTGATGCATGCGACGCAGGGCGTCTGCAGCTCTTTCAAACCATCGGGAGGAATCTAAGCGAAGCCCGATAAACGGAACAGGATATGGGATGCGTGGTATATCCGGAGACATTGGTCACAGACACTCGTAAATCTATAGAGGGAGGGAGTTGGGTATTAGGTATGAAATGATTGGCTTTGGCATGGTTTGGTATCAGGGTAGATTAAGGTTAAAGGTAGGGCAGGCAATTTGGTGAAACCACAGCCAGAGTTAAGTAGATTTTGAACAAAGTCCTGACCCCTCCGTTCTGGCCTCTGTCCAAAGCCACTCCATCAAAACACTTAGCTGGCTTTCCCGCTGCAGAGACCAGATCTTTGTTTTTGGTAAGAGCATTTGATTTATTGAAAATGTCAACTAATATGACGAAATGTTTCTATAAATCGCCTACCCTACCTTTAAGAATGTTTGGGATTACGTTGAGGGTTGAATTTTATGTGATACAAAGGGTCTCATTGGCTGATACAAAATACTTGAGGATGAGATTGAAAATAACAGGTCATGTGTAACAGTCATGTATAAGGTTGGCGAGTAAAATGCATTTATAAAGAAATGTTTCTGCACAATGTTCCTGTGAGTTAAGGGTTCATGGGGGTCAGGGCACAAGCAACGCAACCTTCCGCCCTGGAGGTACAGCAGGAAATCATGCCGCCCAATGCTAACCATTTCCCATCTAACCAGGCCTTACATAAAGATGACCTGCATCCCCCGCATGGTTCACATCGCATTCAATTAAGGGGGCTGCAACCTAGCAGAGTGCAATGCAACCTGCCCAGTAGAAGGCATTATAATAACCGGTATTGACTCCTTACGCTATAGGCAATGACATCCATCGCCATGTTTAAAATGTCAGAGAGGTGGGGGCGCTGTGGCCTAGCCTTTCAGTGTTGGTACAGCTATTTAAACTGCCTATACAGCGAGAACATGCAATTATAAAAATATACAATAAAAACCTGCATTTCCACAGCTCTCGCCAAGCGTCATGTGTTGTATTTGATCGTTAGCCTGCACATACTCTCAGCATTGGCAGGAATAACACATCTTGCTGTATGATGTGTGTGTCTATAGGGACATCGATGTGAGACCTCACCAATTCAAATCCTAAAGCCGGAGCAACCTCATTTACAAATGGTGACAAATGGGGAATGCAACAAACCAATTACTCACCATACATTGCAGAAGAAAATCCTGATTATTATACTAATTGTAATTGTTTTACACCTATAAATGGAAGCTATTTGAGTAGTAGCAGCTCTCTGCAGTGTGAATCCTGACAAGAATAATTGCAAACACCTATAATAGCCAGAGAAATCAATTTTGTATAAGCCACGACCTCTGAAATTTCAATCGGCCTTTAACAATAATGTGTTCCCCAGGGGAGGCCTGACTATATATAATGCGCAATGTCTTCTTGCCAGTAATTTGCTTAGCGTAAGCGATCGGGTAATTAGGTAACGTAGGCGTTATCTGCAAATATCCCACACAAACATGATAATGAACGTCTTATCTTGGAACCACCTTCGATTATCTTCAAGCGCAATGCAGCGTTGCAAACATCACCACACTCCCTCTGTCTCTCTCTCCATTTCTTGATATCCGTCAGTCCGTCCATCTCTCAGTCTGTCTCAAAAATTGTAATGTGTCTCAGGCAGGGCATGATGTTTGGCAGATTATTAGATTAGATTTATATCAAGACAGTGCATCTATCAGCATCTTCCATCAATGGACAGAGTAACACGCGCAGTAGGTACAGCATATAGTGATATTAACTGAAGTGGGCAATCGATAATCTGTCAAATTCATTGTCGTCAGACAAAAAAAAGTGCCCCGAACCTCACGCTTTCAATCTGATGTGGTAAATCGATTTGGATGAGGTTTTATAGATGTATATATTTAAATAAATATTTTTTACGTATGGGATTTGGATCCATGATTTCTTGGCATATTTCTTTTGATAAAGTTTTATCAGATCCTTACAGATGTAGCCCCAAAATATTTGGGAACCAGAGTTAAGCCAAACCGAGCACATGCATAAATAGATAAGACAGCCTGTCTTTTGATGGTATTACAGTAGATTGAGGTTGTGCATCAGTAACAGCAATACTCATGCGTTTCTTGTTCCTATCTTGCTAACATCCAATGACCAAAGCAACAACATGAGGTCACATCAGAATGACCAGGCTTGTTCAAGGTCACAGGCTAGCAGCAACTGCTCATGTAACAGATGGGCATCTCTGAAAGCAGAATGACTCAAAGCCTTGAACACAATACCAGAATACAAGCAACAAAAGACCATGGTGGGCTCCGTTGCTCTCGGCTAACGACAGGAATATAAGGTCACTGGCAAACACAGGGCCACCAATGCCGAATGAGTCCGGGGTCAAACAAATGCCCTCCAGTCGAACGACTGTATGGATTTGCTCTGCAAGGTGCAGATGGTGGTTTGGCGTAAACAGCATCAATCCATGTTGGGAATACTTTCATAGCATGCATTGACGGTGCTGTATGTATGATGTAATGGGTGGAAATGGTGACGCCATAGACATACGTCGGGTATTAGTGGGAATTAAATTAGCAGTAAATGTCGCTGCCTTGAAATTCTCTTAGTATTGGTGCTGAGATATTTATCGGCAGGTAGATAATGGTACCCTTACACTTGCCCGACCCAAATGAACACCAACATTTATATTTGCTGACCCTCTGCAACAAACCCTTGAAATCCACCGTCTGAAACTCAACAACCGCCCAGGTCACCCCAAGTCATCGGAGAAGAAACCGTGAACTCCAATAACCTGTGGCTGCCAATGTAAAATCCTTGACGACCTTTTCAAATCTGGCAAAGCGCTCGCTTCTTTCAATTTCCAGTGTCTCCAAGTTGCCCGTCGAGTTTCACTTGCAACTGTAGTTCAGCAGTTGAAAGGTAACTACAGTGGACAGTGTATTTGAAAACACAGTTCTTGTTTTCATGGAGATCACACCGTCCCTTTGCCGTCCGCACACAGTCGGCCATGTTTCTCTTTGGCGGTAATTTGAACATATTCCACAGAACTCCACGGCGGCGACAACGACGACGCTCCGCTGCAGACGTTTGTGTCTCAGACGGGGAGATGCTGGGGACCCGCTTCAAAGACAACCACCGCGTTTAACATGCAGGATATTTCACTGCCTCACACAGAGGCTTAAATGTGTAAATCTACTTCCAGGAGGAAGATACCCGGAGGAGGATTACATCATAACCGGGGTTGGAATACTGAAAGGGAGAGAAGAGAGCTTGTTGAGCAATAAGAGACATGGAGGAAAGAGACCGAGGGGGAAACACAGACACACACATCCATTGCAATATACAAGAAAGCTAGACTATTGCTTTCCCATATAAAAGAGATAATGCAAATGTAATATTCAAATTGTTTTCAGGGTACTTCAATCCAGCCACGTAGTCAGTAGCCAGACAATTGCCTTATTTCCAACAGCCGCAAATTACAGTGGACGGCTCTGCTGCTGAGTTTGGATTCTAGTGTTTGGCCGGTAGACTTGTATTGATGTGTTTCACCGTAATCTTCATAATCCCACGCGAGCACTGGGAGCACTGGATGGGCACAATGGGGATTTCCCTTTTAAAGCTGTTTCACGCCAAAACTTCCACTGCATCATAAATGAGTTGGGAGCACTGCTGGGAGAAGCAGGTTGGGCCGACTGGATTTACTGGGACATAATGCATTGACGGCTACACAGGGCCCATTACAGAGAATGATCTTCCTGTTCCTGAATGTAGGAAAGGGAAAACCGTGGCTTGGACATGAATCAAGTTGGAGAGCGCTGTTCACCATGCAGAAAGAAAAACATTCGACAGTAATGTGACAGAATATGTGAATGCATTAATATCTCACCTCTTAAGACACACATACATGCGCACACACACACACACACACACACACACACACACACACACACACGCTTACTCGCAACTTGTTAACACCTATGCATAGCCGACCCCAGTGAAACTGCATCGCAAGAAATAGCCACATTGTGTGCTGCATTGATAGTTTAAATACTGTGCATCATTCAGGCACTCAACAACGAGTCTGAGTAACTGCAGAGAGACACCCTGAGTTCTCCAGCTCCTAGATTCAGCCTGCTTTGATGTTGATTGCCGACAAAATAACATTTCAGTGATTCCAAGTAAATGTGGACCCCAGACAAGAGCCTTTATTTTAGGGGCAATTATATTTAAAAAAACGAGCCTGAATATTAGTTCTGTCGTTTATTTGATTGTATTTTTCAGTGGACCACGGTATATTATATATATATATTGAGCGCGTCCTATTCCTGTAGGTGGCAGCAAACTCACAATGATGGTCCAGTGTGTACTGTGTAGTTATCCTTTAAAACACTTTATCACAGCTGAGCTCATGACACTTGCTCAGCATCTGTCAACCCGTTGGTGCAACAAAAGCTAATTTGTGTCGAATCCACGGAGCCCTTAAACATCTGTTTTATAGATGCCCCCCCCATAGTGCCGCGCCCTATCGTTTCCTCTGCGCTGGCATTTCTTACCCGAAACGCTATTCGTTGTTTCCTTCCAGACACTTTCATTAAGATGATGTCGGGATAGCCCTGGGTCATTTAGCATCATGTCTGCCATGTGAGATACTGGGAATGTCTTCCTCTTTGTTCTCATAATTACATTTTCAGTCTTTAAAATATAGATTTCTAATAAATAAATAAAAAGGACATGGGACGAGATAAGCAGAGCCTGGCAAGACCGTTATTGGTTTGATCAGGAGTTTTCTATATAGGATTTATCAGACGATGGGGAGATATGGTGATGTACAAACAGCTTCGTGATGCATTGGAGGTGTCCATGTGTCCACACTATATTTACACGCCTTTAATCTGTCACAACGAAAGAAAAAAAGAAGCAATTTCAAAGACGGCGCTATAATTTTAAAGTGGCGTGATGTTTTTCTTCCCTTTCAGATAGGAAAGACAAACACACAAGATGTTTGTGCAGCAAAGGCAGGAAGTGCAGAAAACGTTGTGTAAATATCACCTGTGTTATGGATGTAGTTAATATCAACACTTTGTGAAGCGGTTGCTCTGCTGAATAAAACGCAGCTTAGTTTAGACTGAAAATATTCTGCGGAATCGAGTCAAACCCAATTAGGAGAGAGAGAGAGAGAGAGAGAGAGAGAGAGAGAGAAACAGAGAGAAACAGAGAGAAAGAGAGCAGATAAAGAAAGAGATGCAGACTACTAGCCAATAGTATGCCTTTAGTACAATAAAGCATACAATACATTATGAGCTAGTGTATGTTTATTGAACTGCCATAATGTGACGTATATGATGCAATACTCATTCATCACCATATACTGTAATCTAGGATGAGAATAGGTGACAATGGTAATGTATTGCAATGTTTAATGTTGACATGATAGATGTATCTTTCCTTCGAGAAGAAACAACATCATCGATTAATATTATCTTAAAAGCGTAAGAAATAAGGGAATAAGCTGTGGAAAGATGAAGCGTTTGATGAGGATGGAAGATAATAAAAGCGCAACATTGCCCTCTTTAGGAATTATATGGGTAATGCAAACTTGTGATGCAGGTATATTGCTGGGCGATTTGAAGTCTACATTTGACTAAACTTCACCTGGATTAAACAAAATTAAATGAGGATACAACACACAGGCAACGTCTGTCGGGGGATTATATTAAAAGGTATATTACACCAGTTCCTGCATTTAAAGCGATAAATACATGTACAAGTATGTCACCTACCTGCACCATCTGTCACCTCCACATAGCTTCGTGACAGCCTTTGTGGTCTTCTGTTTATTACGGTTCCAATAGTTTAATTTGGCAAAGCAACTTTTCTCTTATTATCAAAATCGCCTTCTTTTAAATTCTTAGGGCCGATGAGCTGGTTAGACTGTTTACTTTACACCTAGCAACAACACTGCTCAGTCAAAGCTACTCCGGGAATGAGTAGCAGACATTCGTCCTATTATACTATGCTTACAATTATACTATCCGTATCAAAGAATATACACAGAGTCATATAATATTTATTAAAGTTCAGAAATGAGTTGCCTTTTTGCTGTTGGGCTGCGGTAGCGAAAGTCATTCTGGGTAATGTAGGAAAATAGCTCAGACAAGGCAAGCCAGTGACAAATGGCAAATTACGAAAATAATTGTGCCTCAATATTTATTTAAATATCTTTATTGTATCGTCTGTGTTGTTTTTAATATATATATTAGATTGTATAGATTTAAAATATATCGTAGCCTACTACCTGCATGAGATGCCCCTTAAGTTCAGGCGCATGTATGTGTAATAATTTCCCTTGCATCGGAGCTACGTAAAAAGAATTTTAATATGAAAACTATCAATGGAAATTGATAAGGACTATGCTGGAAATACGTTTTGTACTTTGCATGTCATCCTTTTGAAAACTTGATAACTAACCCCTACCTGTTCCTGACATGCTGGCTGTCGCCTTGCATGGTTGACCCACTGTCGGTGTGTGAATGCGAGGTATACATTGTAAAGTGCTTTGGTCACAACGTCGTTGTCGAAAAAAGCGCTATATAGTCCATTTACAAATGCGGACCGTAGACTATAAAATAGGTCAATGTGACGTCAGACCGCCTGATTGCCTACTGCGATGATATCTCGGCCTGTGGTCAGGCCGAGATATTTTTTTGAACCGGTGGACTAATAGGCTGACATGGTGTCACAAGTTAACATCTCATATGACAAGATTGAAATGACCTTGTCCTGCAGTTAAGTACACTATAAACTTTTATCCATTTTATCAATGTACATATGGTTTGAATATCAACTCCTTTCCAATATAGAATGGACCACCACTAGAGGGAGCCAAACACCTCAGAATGCATGGTTTATATCGAGTAGTGAAGGCCAGACCTCATTCAACAATAGATCGTTAACAATAAAGTTCAGGCAATATTCATCACCAATTGCAAGAGGTTTATACACAAATATTGCAATCAGACAGGCAGGAGCCTTCTGAACACCATTAGAGTTCAGTTACAAGTTTAGATTATGCAACACAAGTCCTTATGATACACACAACTTTATGAATCACCCATACATCAGGTTGACAACTTTTTATTTTAGAACAACCGTTCAAGTCAACTAGTTACTGTATATGTTGAGGTGCCGCGGGTCACATTCCACGTGTGGTCCCGTTTCCAACGATGTCAAAGCTGGCGTCGTGGAACGCAAACCCCGGCAAGACTCAATTTCCCAGCTATACAGCAAGAAGTCATGTGCTTTTGACATCATCTCCTATACATTACAAAAGCAACAAATGGTTTTTCAGCGGCACAAACAATGAAGCCTCAGTGGTAGAACTAGCAAGAGCAAAAAAGCGCACAGACAGGGCAGCAAGGCGTCTAACTGCATCTAGAAACCGGCTCAGGGTAAACAGTGCGCTAGTAGATTTAAGTGCCGAGGAACAGTAGCACATTTCCAATGCTCACAAATGGAACAAGCAACAACGGCCCGGAAGCAGGGTGGGCGGGGGTCACATGTAAAACCAGTGCAAGTACACTTCTACCGTGAGAACTGGAAAATTCACAAAAGTGGAACTTCATATTCTTATTTGGAAAAAGGGGAGGGGGTGGGGACACATAAAATACTGGCCGTCTAAATTATATCAACTAAAGTAATCTTTAGGGGACGTAAAAAACGAAAACAAAAAAAACAAGCCTGTACAATGTTTTTCAGTCTTCTGACGTGCCCTCCTGGGTCTCCTTGGTCTTCCGCGCCTCCTCCATCTTCTTCTCCTTCTCCTTGAATTTCTCGTTCTTTGCCGCCATGAGGGCCGTGCGGTTTTCTTTGTTGGCCTCCATTTTCAGGTTGAGCTTCTCCTCGGCCATCTTGCTGAAGTTGTTGTTCTCCTCCATGGCCTTCTGCTGCACCTCCTTCTCATGCTCCCGCTTCTCCGCCAAGTGCTTCAGGACCTCAGCCTCATGGTTCTGGAGAACAATGATGTGGGGACGTGTGATACAAGAGGAATTACAAGGTTCCCAATAAAAAAAGTCAAGATGTACCTAGAGCCATCAGTTTACACAGTGGGTGCACCTACCTTGCGTCTCTCCTCTGCAGCCTCCATCTTCTTCTGGATTTCCTCCAAGGAGACATCCTTCTTCTTGGGAGTAGACAGGGCCAACTCAACCTTGGCATCTGGTGCCGGAGCAGCCAGAATCACCTCAAAGGCCTGGCCGGAAGCCCGTTTGTCCAGCTCCTTAACCTGAATACCTGAACAAAGGACATACTAGATTGTAGCGCAGCAAAGATGCAATCTTTTTGTATAAACACTTTAATATCTTGGGTTTGATAACCAACCTTCCATATTTCCAGCGGATAACAGGTGAATCTAAGAAAGAAAAAAATAAGCGTTTTTAGTCAGGGGTGAACTCGTTGGCCGAAGGTGAAACACAGCATTAGCGACCTCTGGTGGTCGTTTAAACCAGTGGTTCTCAAATAGGGGTAGACTTACTCCTAGGGGTACTTTGGAGTACTGCAGGGGTACGCCGAAAGTTTCCTAAAAAGAGTCACTATTTAAAGTATTTTTCAAAAATAATCCCCACTTAATAAAATCTGGATACTCATGTTTACATTGCCAAATGGAACGCACACATTTAGGTTCTCTCAAATATGTTGGAAGGGGGTACCAAGCTGAAAAATATTTGATTTGAAAAAAAAAAAAGAAAAGAGAACCACTGGTTTGTTTAAACACCCCACTTCACGAAACCAAACAGAGCGCACTAGCGACACCCACTGAACGTTCTGCGGATGTCAAGAAACCACCGCCCATCCATCCCCAAAAAAGCACTGCCTGCATTTTATATCGAGCATGTTGTGCAATATACGAAAAATATTGCGTTAAATGTTGATAGATAAACACAAATCTCCGGAGCAAAAGAAATAAATAAAGTAAAGCATTTGCAGCTGGCGGGTTCAACGCTGACTGAAACAAAGGCTGCGACAGGGTGGGGTACAGTGGCGTACACAAGAAAAGCCTTGTTTTGTACCACTTTCACAAAAGATAAGGGGGGGGCACATGGTAGACCCCAGCATGCGTGACAAATCATGAAGCCATGATAATCGGTGCGGAAAATTGCACCTGTTAGTTGTAATGAATGAGGCGCAGCAGGAAATAAAATACAAAATAAGTTGGATTTCAAAGTCCAAAACAAAATGACCGAATTCGTTGGAGCAACGATTACACACCGTCTGGCGTCGAAATGCAAAGCATCGATCATGGGTCTGGTTTGAATAATAAATCAGCCGAAGGATATTTTTCCATTTCGAATGCAACACACACAAAAAAATCTAATTCAGCCCCAGGGTGGTAGAAAGAAAGGACGATGGCTGGGGTATCATAGGCGCAAACATCCGAAAAGGCACGGCGAGACAAAGGAGCTTTTGATTAGCGCCTAAATGTGGTCAGCAGCTGCAAACAAAGACCAGGCGGTGCATGAGCTGCTGCACCCGTGTCATGGAACAACAAATGCAGGCAACATTAACAACATTCACTTGGCCAAATATTTACATTTTTTCCAAAGTACAGATATATAAAATCAATCAATATAAACAAAACAAAATGTCACCGTTCAGGACTACACTGAAACCCAATCGAACCATCGATGCAACGTTGTATTCCATGTTAAAGCAGGCGTTAAAGCATGCCACCTCCTGCCACACAATAGACCAGACAACGGTCGGTTGCAACGCAAAACTAGACACACTGGCTGCACAATACTGGATGCGCCAAAACACACGAGGTTGAAAATAACAGAAATAAGTGAACTAAATACAATATCAAACAAACTCAATTCTGTTTGCACTTCATGCATCAAATACGCCATAAACAGGCCTGCGTGTCCACGGGGACTCGAAAATACCCGCTAGAGACGCGCATTTGGAGGTACACAAGTCTAAATGACAACAATGCATTCAGAAACACAACATTCCCGTGATCTGAGATACGTTTGTTTCCATTTCATCGACAACGTTCAAATAGAGGATTGCTCTGTCACACCCACCTTTACGAGTCGCGAACACCACAAGTCCTCTCTGTCAGAGTTTGCCGCGGATTCTATACTTCAGCTCAGCAATTACGCGCATAAAAAGACACCCGCGTGTGACGTCACACCCATGCCTGCTACCTCATTGGATGGCCGCTCCTTCGCTATTGGTGACTGCTGTTTTTTGATTTCGTTACTTCAACTGTTGTAACGTACGCATATATTATCATATCATATATATTTCAAAAGAATGGGCTGCTGTCTGTAGTACACCAACCGCTACATGGGGATGTTAGTGCAGCCCAATACAGATGGTTGTTTCTGCCTTGTTTCCTGGTCCCACCACAGTCCTTGATTTTCAAGTAGAGAACCATTTGCAGGATGTAGGCCTACATGAAATGTATAAACAATCTAACAAATATACTATATATATATAACTATAGATAGTTATTTTACGATTGACTCCCATTTAGGAGCTGTCTGTTTGAAGACCATTATTGTGTCATAGCAGCTAGCTAATTTGAATCATTTTAAACACAATGCACACGTGTACGTGATTGTAAACACATGTCTGCTAAATGATGGGTGCTTCAGCTTGTATCCTGGTGCTCCTCCAGTTCTGCAGATGTACCCTCATGATAAAGGCCTTAGAAGTGCCAAGGCTGTAGACAGCTGTCTGTTCCATAAATTACCAAATTTAAGCCCTAGACACAAACCTACTTACTAGGAACTAGGAACACGTTCAGATCCGAATTATGCGATATACAAAACGGCCATGTTGGCCTGGAACTACCATTAGAGTCGATACAGCTTTGATTTGACTCAGAACTATTCTTAGCGTTGCACTACTCGAGTCACAGGGACAATAAGCTTTGTGCTCACTTTGCTTTTGTTTTCAGGTGAACTCGATTCACTGTAATCTCGGGTGTGACGGTAAGATCTATTTTTACAAATTGTATTGTTGATGTCTCTTGATGTGTATCTGTCAAAGTCAAGTGGCACTGCAGCACACACGCTTTTACTTTGGTATCCGCAGAGAAGCGTTTGCATACAATGGTGCTGCCATTTATCCCTATTCATTTTCATATGTACTCTCTGTACTTTGTATGTACCTGCTTCAGCATGCATCTACTTTCTGACATAGGGCACAACTTACCAATCGACACTTTACAATATTTGGTTCCCAATCCTTTGTCTGTGTCAGGCAGGCAGTACAGCGTCATCATTACCAATCGTCTAATCCCATGATTAATCTGAGAATTGCCCTTCTAGACGTCCTCTGGAGGATTCCAGCCTCCTTTATGTGTTTCCTTCTGGAAGTTTCATGCCCTTCCTACTCGGGATTTCTGGGCCATTTGCCAGCACAGCTCGCATAACAGTGTGCGTCTCAGTGCTAACCTGCCGTAATCACTTTCACCTCATATCCCCCTTTTTGCCTTCACACAATAATCCATTTAGCATGGGGAGGTGGGCTTTTTTTATTGAAATGTATTTTGTAATATTTGTATTTGTATTATTCATGAATTATTCACCACTTAAGCTGAGTAACATAGTCAATGTTATGAAGGCTGGGAGCAGATGGTGGTATGCCTGCACGGGGGGGGGGGGGGGGGGGGGGGGGGG
>JAOTIX010000089.1:3178263-3179318 GCA_027123715.1 Gaidropsarus macrophthalmus | reverse complement strand
CCCCCACCCACCCACCCCCCAAACCAACCAACTAACCACACTCGCCCCCTGCCGATCTAGACAGCTTTATATTTATACAGGGGGCAGCTATACCCAATGGAAATAAACTCCGGGCTAAATAAGGCCCACTCTGTGCCCCCTTTCACTCGCTGCACGCCCGGACCCCAGACACCCGCCTTACATCAACACATTTAACAGCACTGCGCTGAAACCCGTGCGTGTTTCCGAAGGTGGTACTGTCCGCAGCAGAACCCGGCAGAGCTCCGCAGGGGAAACGAGACCCCTGGGCGGGAAAGTGACGCGTTATATCGTGACACATTTCGTAGTGAAAAAACCCCCACGAAATAAGTCACCCGACGCCGATCTGAACGGCCTAAACTTTGGGAACCAAGCTATCGGTCGGAATTGGGATATAACCTTTTATCTGATCAGATTAGATTAGAGGATTAGAGGACTTGTTGAGAATGAGAATGTTAAATTGGGTTGGTTATGGAGACAACACTTCAAAAAGTCGTACGCTTTGAGACATGGACACGGCCTGGAGCTGCTTGTTTAAACAAATTTCCATTGGGAAATGAAATGTTTCATGTCAGTGTCGGAAGCACACACCCGCACCGACAGGGTTGTGCTCTGACGTCATGGGTTCTGTTTTTAGAGGAAAGAGGGGGAAAGGGTTTCCACAGCGGGTCTTCAGAGGTGTGTTTCTGTGTGGCAACCTCACCATGAGATCAGGGTTTTTCCTCGCATGAGAAAGTCGTTAGCAAGTCGACTAGCGAGTTGTTTTGGACTGCGAGGACTTACCGTAACTGCCGCCAAACCCTCTGTCTTAACCTTAAACCGACATGCCTGAACGTAGCATAACTATCTGTGTAGCTAACTACCCAAACATAATCCTTTCCCATGTTTAATACCTGAGATTCACCATCTCTCCTGAAACATAAACCCTTACCCCCAAAAAATGAAGCACATCCACATTTTTTCAACCAAACCACATTGTGGCTCCTGATTTAAAACAGATTTCTACAGGGATTAGTGGGGGAACGGGATTAACTTGT
>JAOTIX010000089.1:3168263-3175763 GCA_027123715.1 Gaidropsarus macrophthalmus | reverse complement strand
CACACACACACGCATACGGATGAAGCTTTACCTGATCCTATCGTATCCGAGGGGGAGAGACAGAGACATAGAGTTGGAGAGAGAGAGAGAGAGAGAGAGACATAAGGTAGGAGAGAGAGAGAGAGAGAGAGAGAGAGAGAGAGAGAGAGACAAGGTGGGAGAGAGTCAAGGCTGGTTGAAACTGGGAAGAGATCGACAGACGACTAGACAGTGGAGGGGTTCAGAGAAAGAGAGAGAGAGGGGGGGAGAGATTTAGCCAGAGGAGAAAGAACAGGAGAGAGAACGGGCATGTCTCCTCCTCCTCCTCTTCCTCCTCCTCTTCATTCACAGGCAATAATACAGTGCGCTACCTGTTTATCAGCCCAGCGCACGTAGAGCTCACACACTTCACCGACTCGCTTCCTCGCAGCCACTCGCACTCCCATTCATCTTTTTTCGCCCCCACCTCCACGCAGCCCTGACTCAACCCTCTCTCTCTCTCTCTCTCTCACTCCCCCACCCCCCCCCCTCTCTCTCTCTCTCTCTCTCTCTCTGGGCTAGCTTCACCTCCGCTCGCGTTCCGTCTCGGTCATTCAGAAACGGAGGCGGCCGTGCCACCTGCAGCCAGGTAATACGCAGAGGGAACACGCAGGCTTCGGGCTCCATTCATGTATTGGTGTGTGTATCTTTGGCGCGCTGAATGAGCTGTGCGCGTCCTATTCCGTGTATCGTCACCACCCCACCCCCCTCCCTCCTGTTTGTGCTTGCTTGGGGGGGGGGAATTGCGATTTGTATACGATGTGATGGTGGTTTGTTGTTTTTTTACAGCGGGATGTATTTGTTGTTGTTGTTGTTGTTGTGGTTGTCGTCGAGGCTGCCGCCACGGTTACCGCTGAGCCCCGGTCGTCTAGTCGCCGTGATTGTTTTTTTGGTGCGGGGAAATCGGCCGTTTGACTTTGAGAAATCACGCGGTTTTCTATTGAGAGATGCAGCGGAGGCAGCAGCTGCTTGTTTACTTGTGGCTGTTTTTGAATGGCATAGTGTTGGCTTTGTGCATGTTGGTGTGCGTGTGTGTGTGTATATGTTTATGTGTGTGTGTATGTGTGTGTGTGTGTCTCTTTGAGTTTATGCTTGTATTTATGTAGCAGTGTGTGCAAGCGTGATTGTGAAGGTGAGTAGGTGTGTGTGGGTGTGTGTGTGTGTGTCCATGTACACACGTGTGCGTGAGTGTGTGTTTGCATGCGTGTGTGTGTGTGTATGTGTGCGCATGCATGCGTGTGTGTGCGTCTGTATGTGCGCATGCATGTGCGTGTCTGTGTGAGAATGCATACAGGCGTGCGTGTGTGTGAATGCATACAGGCGTGTGTGTGTGTGTGTGTGTGTGTGCGTGCTGCAGGCAGGCGTGTGTGTGCGTGTGTCATGTGTCCCGGTGCCATGAGGGAGGCGGGGGAGCGGCGTGGTCTTGCCCATATGGGCCGCTCTCGAGGCGGGAGTCAAAGGGCTGCCTGTGAGCCCGCCGCCCCCTGAGCAGTGCCACGCAGCGCTCACCCGCCCGCCCGCCAAACAAACAGGACCCGGGTCAGAGCGAAGTGGCCCACCCCCCGAGGAGGTCTCCCCTTTGTCCCAGCAGGCGTCTCTCTCTCTCTCTCTCCCCCTCTCTCCCTCTCCTCACCCCCCTGTCCGAGTCCAGTGCAGAGGGCTTATTTCGGAGAGTAGCATCTCTTTAAGGTGCGTTGTCGTAAAGAATGTGTCAAATCACAACACCGTGTTTTCTGAAACGTTCACGGTTCTTAAAAAGGGAATTCAAAATGTCAGTGCTGTGTGTGACTCTCCGTCCGCTCCCGTGTGCCCTCCTTTTTGCATTTCGGCGGAGTCGAGTAACAGATGCGTATCGCTGGAGTAGGAATCCAACACTGCCATTGATTTTTTTTTTGGTGTGATGTGTGCGTTTTGTTTTTCATTTTCAAAAGCGTGTGTTTTCTGTGCTTGTGTGTGTGTGTGTGTGTGTTTCTTGTATTCTCTTGTATTTTTCCGCGCTCAGTATTTCCGTCTCTGTCCTCTCCCTCCCTCCCCCTTACTCCCTCCGTCGTTCCTCCTCTCTCTGTCTCTCTTTCGCTCTCTCCGTGTGTCTCTCTCTCTCGCTCTCCCTCTGACTGTCTCTCTTTCTCTCTCGCGCGCTCTAGGTCTAGGTCTCTCACTCTTTCTCTCTCTCTGTAGTCAGTAAGGATGCTGGGAGATAAATTTAGCCCTCCAGCTCTCCTTCCATCTGCTACCGCATGGTTTAGGGCCGTTACCATAGGAACCACCGCTGGGTACCCATTAGTGTGAGTGCAAGAAATTCACACAAAAACATTTTTTAAGCCATTTATACAATAAGCCTTTTCTCTCTTAATTCCATGTTAGGCTAATATATTATCGATGTTTGTGACTGTTTTCTTTGCTTCTCTGCCTTATTGCATTTTTTGTTAAAACCACCTTTCAAGTATATGTTACAATGGAATGATTTCTTTGGTGGCCATCATTCGGCGAATCCGAATGATTCGATTCCTGCATCTTTCTTCAAATGAATATTATGTTCTCTTTAGAGGGAAGCTAATTCTCGGACTCTGGCATCTGACATATAGCGCCTACATATGGCTCCCTGTTGTCGTCAGTGAAATCCGTACGGATGCCAAAAACAGTCAGACATCAAGCTAGGTGTGGAAAACAGGCCGGAGGTAGAGAGACGCAAACCACCCCTCCCTAAAAAGTTAATTTGCACATGATGGGCGCGCTGCTCGCTAACGGCGCCTAGCGCGACTGTCGCTCGCACGTCGGAGTGTAAATTAGCAGACGGATCTTCATAAGTATTCAGTCCTCGTTTGTAATATTAGCTATCACTTTTGTCCTTTAAAAATCTTGACTATTCATGAATAGTCGAGCTTTTGAATGTCGTACGTAAATACTCTTCTTGCTGTTGCAGATGAATTAGGCAGCCTAAAATGGTTATACCTAAGTTAACAGGTCAGGGATTTGTGGGTCCGCCATGTTTAACTTAACCACGACAACAAAAGCACTTGAACATAACGTAATTTCCAGTTCACAAATGGAAAATATCATATTCCCCATAGCACGTGAAGGCACCCGTCTAATTATTTTCATACACAGTCAACCCCTACCTCAAATGTCTGGACTAACTGAATCAACACTTATCAATGTTGTTTTCTATCATTATTTAATTATTACAATGATGTCATTTGAATTTAATTATAGTTTTGTTTCTTGGCAGGGACACAGCCTGTAAATTAAATATATATATGTGAAAATATAGCAGCAGCCTGGTTTTTCGTCATGACCAAAATGCCGCTCATAAAGGAGTGCTCTCTAACTCGTCCAGTCTCATGCTCAACCAAACGGTGTACATGTCATTCACAGCCTTCAAGTGGCGGAGTGCAGGTGGGGGTTGTTGAAAGACGGTGCGGGTGTACGCTGATGTTTCTGCCGGAGTTCAGTGCCGTCCTCGGAGCACAGCCGTGTCACCGGAACGGCACTTGAAAACCTATTTCTCTCCTTGACATTTCTCTGCATTAGTAATATGGCACACGCACAATGTCCTCAGTTGTTCTCTGTGTCCCAACAATCGAAATCGCCACCAAGACGGTCTCTGGGGAATGTATTTCATGTAGCCAGACGTACACCCTCTCATCCACGAGTGTGTAGGTGGACCGAAGCGCAGCAGGACATTGGTCGGATGAGTCACTGTGACTCGCTACATTGTGTGCAGACGCAAGTACACTCTGTGGCTATGGCGGATAGCGCTCGTGTGAGTCACATTAGTGTAACTCATTAGCTAACCTTTGCGCAACACGCTCTTCCAGATAAGCTATCCATTTTTGGGAAGTAACAAATCAGGTACAATGAGGCGTTCGCCTTGAGGGGTTTCGAACATTTTACCTGGATTACGAGGAGGTTAGTTTAATTGAGGTTTATGGTTCATGTGTATATTCATGCAGTATGTGTGTGTGTGTTTGTGTGGATTTGTGTGTGTGTGTTTGCGTGTATCCTTATACATCACAGGGCAGACGTAGCATGAACACGTACAGGCCCATGCTACGTGTCAGATACTTCCGCCATTAATTAGCTACCTCTGCTACCGCAGTCCCTTAGTTAATCCCAGTGCAATTAATCGCGGAAAGCAATCTGGCAAACCTCGAGTGAAGGCCCTGCATCATTAGAACGTGTTCTCCGCCAGCAGCAGGGTTCAGAGTGAGGATGATCAGAAGTGTAAATCGTCTAAAAATGCTTCCTCTTTGTCGTGTTTTTCCCGGTAATGGATGACGTAAATCCCCTCACCACATCAGATGGTGTGCTAATACTGGCATTGGCTGCATATATTTTGGAACAACCCCCCCCCCCCCACTTTCTGACACATTTGAGCGTTGGGGAAGTTTCCGTCCGTCTCCGTGGAAACGATGACGCTCGGCCACCATCATTGAGCAATCTAGACTGAACGGGCATTGCTGTGAGCTTTGGGATCCTCCCCTGTTGCGTGTAACGGCTTCCACCTGAAAATAGTATGGCTTACAAAACACTGAATGACAATGTTGCTGTGATTACTTAGGTCATTCATGTGACATCATTTTTTTCTCTTTTACAGATGCCATCGTTGGGGTGAAAGAGACTATGTGGCAGCCCGATTGGCTCAGTGCAACATGATGGGATGCTCCGTGCTTGAGAACCAAAGGTCTTTCACGCAGATGAAGAATCACCGTTGCCTTGACCTGCGCCCTTTCTCGATTGTCGACGTCACTCTCCCGTCAAGCAATACCTTTGTAAAGTAGACAAAACGTGGATGCAATCGCATGCGTCGTTCGTTTCATGAATCGGCCTGAACTTTGTAGACTGGCGCAGGCGGACGCATACAGTGTGTCTACCTGAGGCTGCCCCCCCCCACACTTTTTATGGAGGGCTCGCATCGTTGTCTGACAACTGGGGAGCTGCCCGGAGGTCAAGAACATCCATCTCGTCCAGGGTCTCCGCAGGGAGACCATCAGCCCAAGTCTCCATCAACGCGGCGGCCACGGCAGCAGCAGCAGCAGCAGCAGCAGGCCTCCCCTCAGAAGCCCCATGGCGCCCCACGTCAGGGCAAACAGTCGCGGAGAACGCATCTGCAACGCAAGCGCCTCAAGCACCAGCAGCAGAGCGTCGAGTTGGACGCGACGCCGGAAGGTACCCCTGCTGAGGATGTGAAAACGGTTACAGCAAAGGCAACAACAGCAGCAGCAGCATCAGTAGCAGCAACAACAACAACGACAACAACGGCAAAAATACCATCAAAGGTAACCAGGGTTCCATGTCCGTCATCAGAACCCCCCGTGTGCTCCGCCAGCGGTTCCACCTCGGCCGAACCGGAGACACCAGAGGGAACGCCGAAACTCAAGCGGGAGCGCAAGCCCCCGAGGCCCGGCAAATATGTGTGCAGCTACTGCGGACGGGCTTGCGCGAAGCCCAGCGTCCTGCAGAAGCACATACGCTCCCACACCGGCGAGCGACCGTACCCCTGCGCCCCATGCGGCTTCTCCTTCAAGACCAAGAGCAACCTGTACAAACACCGCAAGTCCCACACGCACCGGGTGAAGGCCGGCCTGGCCTTCTCCGAACCGCGGTCCCTGGAGGAGCAGGCAACCGAGTCCGAGGATGAGTCCAAGCAGTCGGCGACCTCTGCCTCTGGTGCGGAGCTCCAGAGCAGCACAACCGCCACCAAGAGCGTTGAGGGGACTCTCGTGGACGGGACTAAAGAGTCGCCTGGAGGGATGGATGACTCTTTTGCAGTGAAAAAGAGACTGGCCATGCGTCTGAGTAGGGGAAAACGTGGGCCGCTAGACTCGTCAGAAGACCATCTGTCGTCGTCCCTATTGGGGAGCAGAGGCAGTACGGAGTCCGGCTATTTCTCCCGCTCCGAGAGCACCGAGCAGTGCCAGGACAGCCCCCCGAACACAAGTGCCAAAAGCTACGCCGAAATCATCCTGGGTAAATACGGACGTCTCGGACACCTGCAGAGGATGTCTCGCCAGCAGAACCAGCTGTCGGGCGAAGAGGAGAAAAACATCCCTTTCACAGTGCCCAAGAAGCAGGTCATCGACCACATCACCAAGCTCATCACCATCAACGAAGCTGTGGTGGACACGAGTAAGATTGACAGTGTGAAACCCAGGAGATTCTCACTCACCAGAAAGGCAAGCTCAGAGTCCCAAAAAAGTGTCAATATTAAAGAACCCAGCATGATCCACCCTATGTGCGAGGAACCTAGCTATAAAACTAGTGGCTCCATTACCATGGGGGTTCCATGTGAAAAATTTCAGCACCAGTCTTTAAAAACAGATCCACCGGCTCCTAACACATCAGGAGGTCCTCTGTTAAGAAGTCAGTCCATGCCATTTTCCACAAGCTCTTCAGATGCCTCCAGCAACAGCCCCGCAAGGTTTCGCCAAAGCCAGTCGTTTGAGCAACGGACACCTTCTCAACTACAGACATCGCGTCGCTTCGGGATGCTCCGTCGGCAGCCAGCTTTTGAAATCCCTCTTAGTGCTGAACTTCCGAAAGAGGACCATTGCAGTTTTCACTCATTTCACCAAAAAGACTTGAAAACCACAGTGCCTGACCACAAGTCGACCGGACCGCAACCGTACAGGTCCGAGGCATGTGGCACTGAATGCAAAACCTGGGAAGGGTACAAGGCCCACAAGCAAGGCATTTATTCGGCCCAGAACTATGGGAACACCAGCGTGTCAGTGACTACCCAAAAGGACCATCCCCAAGTCATCATTCACCCCGTTCGAACTGGAGCGCAAGCGATACGGAAACGGCGCAAGGAAGAAAGCTTTGAATCGGACGACCCCTCTTCGCCTGTCGCATGCTCCTCCCCCTCGCGATTGTTTTCCGCACCCCCACAGTGCAGAGAGGACAGCGCCGTGGCTCACGAGGACACCCGGAGACCCAAGCCCCACACCCTCTCAGTGATTCAACACACAAGTTCCTTCGAAAAACAGGAGGCTCCGTGCAGTGAGAGCGTGCGCAAAGACTTGACGAACAGCTCTCCCACGCGTCAGGATTACCTCGCCGCACAACAGAACCCGCTTCGCAAGCAGCACCCGCCTGACCCGACGCCGCGGAACCCGCTCCACCAGCAGAACGTGCAGGTTCCCGAAATACTGGTCACGGAAGATTCCACCATGGACACCCAGTCGCCCTTCAAGGTCGCGTTCACGTCCAGGCAGCCCGAGAAACCCGAGGAGTTCCAGTGGCCGCAGAGAAGCCCCACCCTGGCCCAGCTCCCGATCGAGAAGCTTCCCCCGAAGAAAAAGCGCCTGCGCCTCGCAGAGATCGCCCAGTCCTCGGGGGAGTCTAGCTTCGACTCCGCCTCCCTCCCGCGCAGCCCCAGCCAGGACAGCAGCGCGTCCTACGCCTCCAGCCGCTCCGCGTCGTTCGAGGAGCCGGGGCGGGGGGACCCGGACCCGGCCGCCGCCACGCCGCTGAGGAGGT
>JAOTIX010000089.1:2905825-2921307 GCA_027123715.1 Gaidropsarus macrophthalmus | reverse complement strand
ACACACACACACACACACACACACACACACACACACACACAAACACACACACACACACACACACACAATCATACACAAACACAGAAAGAAATACAAATATATGCTCATCGGAATGTCTGCATGTCAACAAAAAACAGGAGTAGCCAGGTTATCTGTTATGTTGTTGTCCTGTTTACCCCTACGTCTCCGGTGACTCTTCTCGAATAGTAATACAACATGTTTGAATAGTGGAAGTGGTTAAAATGTACTCATTCAAGAAAGCTTCAACCATGTAGTTTACTGATACAGGATTAAGGAACATTAAGGAGATGTTGGAGAACCAACCCCAGAATCTGTCCCCCTATCTAAAATAGCCTTGAACTTGAAATGTGTTGGCAGGTGGGGTAAAAATGTGATTATGATAATAGGATGCTTTCCACCAACCCAGTTTTCCAGCCTCATGGAAGGATTCCAGTCAGTGGAGCTGAGGGTCGACAGGTCTAGGCCGCCAAAGACTTGCTATTGACAAAAATGATTATGTAACAGGTAGGTGACAAAGAACCAAACTAATGAGTTTTGTTTCACAGAACAACACAGCCTATCATCGTAACCAATCTTAGGTAGTTCTACTGTTTATCTGATGGTTGACATTCCATGCAGAAATGTTTCCCTGTTCATCCGCTACAATGAACATTTGAATATCTGTGTTCACGCATAGTGGTGTGAGCAATTGATTTACATTCTATTGAAATACATATCTTAGTTGGTCTAGACAGGGAATTGTGTCATTCACTTGTTACAACTGTTGCAATTTGCACAAACTTCCTACAGACCTGTTTAACTAACACTGTTTTTCAACAATTACAAGTTCAACTTCAAATCCAAACTTTTCGGTCTGCAGGGTCCTACTATCTGCATACAGATAGGCTTGGTAACACAAACACGTGTTCTTCTTTCGTAACACTGTTCCTTGCTAGTCGACTCAAATCGATAGTTCGAGATTTTGGACATTTGCACGTTTGCCTCGAGTGCACTGTGGAGTGGGTAAGACTTTTTATTTGCAGGCACTTTTGTCACTTTGCATTAGCCTCGCACCGGAGAACTCCCCCAACTAGAAGAACAAGAACTCAATGAAATGTGCTGAACATATCTCCAGTGATAAATAACACCCTGGCTCACTTAGAAATTAGGTCCAATGCCGACAATTCCGAAGTAACCCTTTAAATGTCAAACACCACACGACCCTGTATCAACAGCGGTTCAAACACATGCGTTTACGCCAATTTATGAACGCACAAAAGAACGATTCTCATATATACGCGTTTTCACTGAAAGAAGGGGCCCGCCCTTTTCCTGTTACTGGACACCTTGCATCAGAGGAGACAGCCCTATGCATGGGTGCAGCTGGACATATTTCATCTGACTGAGACGGTGATCAGACGAGGCGGTTACAGGAAGGTACGGTGCCTTTCATTTGATTTTCTTAGAATTGATAGTCTGTAAAGTAAAAGCTCAGATCTCTGGCTTTACTCCAAAGCAGCTTGAAAAGTAGTTTCGTCTTTCCCCTCAACGGAAAGTCATCTGACATGAGTTTAGCAGTAGTTTAGCACATTTTCAACCACAGCATTAACTGGGAAAAACCCATCTGCAAGAATGAGGAAAGTTCACGACATCTTGTTCTAACCAATGCATTTACAGATTCGTTTGTGAAATTATAATTGTGGATAAGCGCATTATGTAGGCATACAACTGTACTGGTCCCATTGAACAATGAGGACTTAGACTTGGACTTTGAAAACTTTAATGGACGGATCCACCTTTTTCATTTTACCTGGACAGATGTTCTTGGATTCCATATTTGTATTTAAACCCAGATTAACAAAGTAACATGGTTACAGAAACTGTGATATGTGATATGGTGATATGATGATATTTATGTATGTATGTATAAAAATATATATATTGGGGTTTTTTTTAACACAAAGTTTAAAATGAATCAGGAGCTGTATTATGTATTTTGTCAGTGTATATAGCCCTATTTTCCATTTGTACTATTTGTAATGTTTTCTAGCATGTTCGACTGGACTGGTTTCACTACAAGCTGTCCAATTCATTCCCGCTAACTACCATCACCACCACCAGCATCACCACCATGGCAACAATCGTCATGGACAGGATCGGTCGGCTGTTCATCAACCTGCAGCAGGTCAGGCAGATGCCCCGCCTGCTGACCCAGGCGGCCCCTTCCATGCCAGCCACGGTCCGGGACACCGAGGTGCCCCAGTACTTCCGCGAGGCCCACGTCCACACCGGCTACCGGCCCCTGGAGCAGAGCTGGAGCTACTACCTGCTGTCGCTCTTCCGGCGCCACAACGAGACGGTCAACACCTGGACCCACCTGGTGGGCTTCTTCGTCTTCCTGCTCAGCTTGTGCCGCCTGTCCGAGACGGTGGACTTTGCGGGGGACCCCCACGCCTGGCCCTTGCTGGTGCTGACCGTGTCGGCGATGGGCTACAGCGGCTGCAGCGCCGTGGCCCACCTGCTGGCCGGCAAGTCTGAGCTCTACCACTACCTCTTCTTCTTCATGGACTACGTTGGCGTGGCGCAGTACCAGTACGGAAGCGCGGTGGGGCACTTCTACTACGCGGTGGAGGAGGGCTGGCACGCGCACGTGGCCGGTGTCTTCATGCCCGTCGCCGCCCTCCTCTCCTGCTTCTCTTGCCTGGGCTGCTGCTACGGGAAGTTCCGCAGCCACAGCCTGCCCTGCTGGGTGCGGCGCGTGGGCCAGGTGACGCCCTCTGCGCTGGCCTACGCCTGGGACACCAGCCCCGTGTTCGCCAGGCTCCTGCGGTGGGACGTGGAGGGGGACGACGACGAGGAGGCGCTCTTCCTCCACCTGGGCCAGGTGCTGTTCTTCCTGTCCAGCGCGCTCTTCTTCGTGTGCCCGCTGCCCCAGCGCTTGTTCCCAGGCCGCTGCGACATCATGGGCCAGGGCCACCAGATCTTCCACGTGCTGCTCAACCTGTGCACTGTGTGTCAGATCCGGGCGTTGCACCTGGACTACCTGGGCCGCAGGAGGCTGTACTCGCGTCTCCATGACGACGGCATGGCGGGCCTCTTCGTGGGCCTGTACGGGCTGACCGTGGCCACGTGCGTGCTGATCGCGGCCACCGTCGCTGTCAGAGTAAGGAGAGTGCTCGACGCAAAGGACCAGAAATGCGAATGAGGGGGCTGGAATTTCAACTGTGTGGGGAATTCTGGACAGGCCTGCACATGCTGGTGGAAAAGACTTTGTGAGACTTAGCAAAACTGTGTTTTTGTTCTTGAATTTTTCTGAAATGAAGATGACTGTTTAACACTGATATTTTTAGACGGTGATGTATTTCATCGGTCTGAGTACTTGCACATTTTTGGGAAGATAGCGAGAGCCATAAACAGAGAATGCCTGTATATTTTGTATTAATCAAACAACACATGATAGTTTACTGCATAATCTCTTTATATCAGATGGCAAGAGTGCTAGCATTGTATGACAGTTTCAGAAAGTATAGTATTTATGGTGAGACGAGCATTGCAGTGTAGAATAAGTAAAACAGATTTGGCCGCTGTAGGTCAGTACACTGAATGAAAACCAGCTGTTTTGGGTTTGGTTAACCTTAGCTGTAGGCTGGAATGTTGTTAGAAATTTGGTATATTGCATTATGTTAATGTGCAATGGGTACCAATTTCACAAAATCTGAGGAAGAAAATTACACTCTTAACGACTTGAAATGTTCGTACTTTTTGATTGTAGCTTGTGGAGACATCTGTGTAGATATCACAGGTATATATTTATATAGACATATTATCAATGCTATAAAGCCATTCCATAATAGACAATGACGCTTATTAGCCTTCGATAAATGCTGGTTATATCTCAAAGATTGTTGTCGGACATTCCTTATGCTGATCTTTGGGTTATGATCGGAAAACGTACACTATGCTCTAGTGCATATCTGGGAAACCAAGATATCTATTGGTCTTACTAAAGAGGAGGTTTGGGATAGCTGCAGAAAATAGGAACGGTTGCAGTTTCCACTGAACTAACTGTAGGCAGTTTCCTCGTTTTTTGTTTAGTCATTTCTCTATGTCTCATGCATTCCAACTGTATACCAATGGTTCACTTTGGGTCCATTTGTGATATCAGATCGTTGCCCTCACTGACCAAACAGACCACAAAAAAAAGATATTTCTTGTTTCACAATGTGCAATGTATAAAGATCACCGGTTTCCTTTCCTTCCGATGTAATAGTGTTTGAACGTTGTGTGGGGGCCGTGAGGGCAGTTTCATTCGTGTTGTTGTCGACGGGTCTGGCTTATTTCTCTTCATCTCCGGCTGCCTGTCCTGTGCTCTGAGCACGGCTCTGACGTAAGCTAGAGAGGAGAAAGCCCCTGATTGGCTCCCGCACAGAGGTCGCCATGGTGAGCTCAATTAAACAGTGGTTGTGCACAGTTGGATTTAATAAAGGTGTAAGGGGAAAGATGCCGTCTGCTCATTTGTACATGCGAGCCAATGCACTGTTGTCTGTTTTGGGTCACGCAGTTCTTCTCAAACATAACATGTTCACAAGCAAAATGGAGGCAGGCACAGTACTGAGAGTTTGGAAAGGTTTCAAATGTGAATGAAAAGTTTGTGAGTTTAGGACCAATACAATGTAGTTCGGGCTAAATATATATATTATATATTTTCATTTATATTGCAGCATTAGGCTACTGAGCCGTCTTGACATCATCCCTTCTGTTGCACATTGATGGTGTGAAGCGAGAGGCGGACCAGGCCTCATTAAAGTACCATCGTCCCCACTGCAGGGACCTCTCTGGGGACCACCCTAGCACCACCACCTACGGCCCGTCCACCCTGCTCAAACATTAGCCGCGCTTAATTTTAATCCAATAACGCATCAACCATCACCCATGACTGCAGCTTGGTTGTAGGACTCTTTGCGACACCAAATTACAAGTCAAGTCGGAGAGAGTCACAGGCCGGCTCATTGTTGGCAAATATCCATCTCGCCCATAGATCACACACACACACACACACACACACACACACACACACACACACACACACACAAAAGCAATCCTTTTGCCTAGTTTCCTGTGTCCTGTTGCCTGTGTCATTAAGTTTAAATGGCAACAATGAAAGGGAACATTAATGTTCATCAACAAAAATCATTTAACAACTAACAAAACCAACATGAAAGTGAGTGAGTCTCAACGTGAGTCCTTAAAAAAAGCCAACTTTTCCTAGTTAAGAATTCTTTCCAAGAATCAAATCAATCCAAAGAAGTACTTTCATAAGACTTGGCCTACATTTGAAAGATAAACTATCGGGTGAGAGCGATAACGTAATGTGGTCTGATCTGGGTGAGGCTGTACACCTGGGGTGTGTTGGGCAATCACAGCAGGGACACAGGATAACCAAGCACACACACACACTCACGTTCTCACACACACACACACACACACACACACACACACACACACACACACACACACACACATTCAAGAATGTTTCGGACATGTCTGTAGGAAATGCCTGCACTTCCTGCCTCACATTACAAACTGAAACTGCAATAAGACAGGTGCCTTCAACATCGTCAACCTGTGTCCTAGGCAGCTCTGAGGAGCCCAGAGCCTAGGTGGTGAGTGTGTGTGTGTGTGTGTGTGTGTGTGTGTGTGTGTGTGCTTGTCCAGTTGCACACTCGTCCATGTTTGGAAAAACATGGTATCAGCACTTTGGTTGTCTTTGGTACTGAAGAATTCTTTGAACTGCTCTCTCTATTCCATCAACAAAGAACAACTGTTAATCTGAACGGTATTCTCAGGACCACAGATCCCGAGACGAGGTATGGGGGTGAAGGAGATATGATCTGGTTCTGGGGGACTGTGGGGATATGGAGGTGAGGAGGGGGAGTTGTAGGACATGAGGGTCCGGAATGAGAATGGAAGAGAATTTTATTTTGAAAACAACTGCTGTGCAGTACACTGTAGGACTCATACCTCCGGCCTGGTGTCTGGGCCACAGGTTGATCAATGAGCACAATAAAAACAACCACCAATTATGTACGTAAGTCGAATCATTGTCGTTCTACATTCCGATGATTCATCTGTGGGTTTTTTTTACGCATGTGCCTCTGTGTGTCAGCCAGTCTGTGTATTCCTATCTTTGCAAGGACTTTATCTGTCATGGTTTATTCTTAGGTCAGCTAGGCTTCATCTGATAAACATCCAGTGATAGACATGTCGACCTCCTTAAATGGTAATTTGATTCCATTTCAGGTCTCCAAAACAAGTGCAAATGATTCACCCATACACCCATTTTGGGGGGAAGGCCTTCCAATTAACTGGGTAAGGAGGTGAATCTCTTTAACGGATTTGATGGTGTGGCCCTGGCTAACCTCTCCTCACCCCTGTCTTTCTGCCCCCCCCCCCTCCCTCACACATCCTCCCTATCAACCCTTCAGACCTCTTCACTTTTTATGTGAATATTTAATTTGAAAGGGATCCAATGTAGAATGTCCCCCTGCTTTCCCTAACCCAAACGTCAGGACCACATCTCGAAATCAAAAACCCAACCTTTCTGTTGAATAAATTCCAACATACGCAACATAAGGCCTTTGGGCAATGCGAATCAGGCACAGCGTTTCGTTTTGTGTGGAAACGACGAAGATGTCCGAACTCAATCCTCATCATCTCCATTCTGAAGAGGAGGTTTACATAGTCCGTTGAGTTCTGTCGCGATATGTTTGCTTGGCCCTCGAGGGCCGTTTGGTTTTGGGAGGTTATTCTGGTCGGAGTGGTCAGGTAACGACTACAGTCTTGTTTGTTCAGTGAAGTGTAAACGCAGAATTGCAAGGTTTTGATTTGCTTGTTTCTGGGGCCTCACTTGGAATTACTCCCTCTTCTGGGTAGTTTGCATGTGCTTACTTTGTGTTGGAAAAAAAACAAAGCTACTAATGTGGTAGCAGCTAATCATTGGTTTGGAACAGAATGGTGGTCAATGGTCAATCGGATTGGAAGCGCATTTTTCTGAACAAAAATCATGGTTTTCATCTGCACATAGACTATGAACAATAAACCAGGGGTATATAAACACTTAGTTTAGTGCTCTCTGCCAGCCCTCCTCTCATGTTCTCAATCACTCAGATCATCATCAATAGATATACGTGTAATTACTTCATCTTACATATGGCCATCTACTTTACATCAATCTTTCTTGCATATGCTTTACGCTGAAAGCTTTTTTGTTTGTCTTTACATTTGACGAACTTGTTCTGTGTAAATAAACGAATAGCAACTATTTACAAAAAAAGATTTACTGTTAAAAGTGTGTGTGTGCGTGTGCGTGTGTGTGTGTGTGTGTGTGTGTGTGTGTGTGTGAATTGAACTCCGGGCCCTTAGGTGTCCATCTCCACCGCTCACTGGTGCTGCTGAAGCTACAGCGCATGCTCAACATTTTGTTGCACATCCGTATCGCGCGGTAACTCTTTTTACCCAGAGTTCCGTGGTTCCCCAGCAATGACCAGTCTCCATGTTGGCTCTGCCTCCAATTTGTTTTTCCCATGTAACGCAGACATTTAGCAGTATGTAATTCTCCCACGGCCAACAACATAAGCTAAAGTAGTTCAGCCACACTGAGCTCTGGCGAAACGACAACTGAAAAGGTGGATATTTGACCAACCTTTTAGAAGTTAAAGGTCTGGTGGTTCAAGTGGTGGCGTTGGAATTCAAGAAGCACCCACTAAAACGAAGGTATTTAAGCCTTAATCTATTAAAAACACACCTATATAGTTATACGTGCATCCTCATAACCTATATGGCGTTGCGGAAGTTAATGCAGCGCGCGCTATATACTGACGTAGAGCGCGTACCATTTTGATTGAAAGTTAGCTTGTTTTGTAGCCGTGTATTTACATCCACCAAATTCCACACGTGTCCGTCGGCCATAGCAATATTAAAGGAGACCCATGCATTTAAATCTTTATCATGTGCATGCTATTGAACTAGTGAACATGTTGTAGAATGCTATACTAATGTTATGCTAACAGGAGGATTGCAGGTTGACTTCATGGGAGACCAGGTGCAGCCCATGCTCTTATCACCTACTGCTGCAACAAATGAACATAATTTTCATACTGGGTTATAGCGCGTTTCTGTGTTGCAGGTATAGAGGGGGTGGGAGTGGCAAAACACCCCTAGCACTGACAAAAACACCCTAGTAGCACCAAAAAGACTAGGGTCTTTTGTTCAGTTTTGTGATTCTTGTGAAGTGATTTGTCCCCATAAGGAGTTTCTGTGCATTTTACATTGTATAGACCGATAAACTATGTTCAGTTGAAAAATGCACACACATCTTATAAGCTGTGTGTGTGTGTGTGTGTGCATGCGCAGGCAGGCTGGCAACTTGATGGGCATTCCTGAAGCCTTGTAGCTCCAGGACCCCTCGGCCCTGGCTGAGACCAGGGAGCACCGAAAAATCTCCTGCTGTAATTTTGCGGTTCCTGAGCCTTCAAGAGGTTCACCTGCGATGGAGGTCTCTGCGGACTTGTCCGAGAGCGGAGGGATGGAGGACAACGCACTGGAGTGTGAGAGGGACGGCGAGGAGCAGAAGAAGGACGTCAGTGAGGAGCAGAGGGACGCTGTGGGGACTGACAAGTTGACGGAGGCGCCGACCGCTCAAAGTGTCGCGAAGCAGACGACGAGTAATGGCGGCACTGCGCCGACGACCGACACACAAACAGTCGTCCCAATGGAGGGAACGAACAGCGACGAGGAGGTGTTGAAGGAGGACCGGCCAGAGGAGCTCACAGACACTGTGAAACAAGAAGGGGAGGAGGGGCTCATAGCTACATCTGCTGATGGTGTACCAAATGAGGAGGGGGAGCACATGACTACATCCTCTACCGATGTAACAAAGGAGGAGGAGGAGGAGGAGGAGGAGGAGCAGCCCGTGACTACATCCGTTGACGATGTAACAAAAGTGGAGGAGGACACCGATGACCTAAAGGGCTCCATTGGCCCGGAGGACGAAATCCCAGCGGCAGTGAGGGAGGACACGGAGGAGGCCGTTGAGGCGGAGTCCAGGGGAGATAACCTGGACGAGCTCATGGACATGGGGACGGTGGACCAGGAGGAGCAGGAGGCCCAGATGAAGGACGAGGAGGCGAACATGTTGGACTCGGAGAATGGCGGCCCCACCAGGACGGGCAACGGTAAAGCAATTTGAAGTGTAACTCCCAGAGAGTGAGGGTGATGGGTCGCTGTAGGTGTGTGTGGGCGGCGGGTAGGTGAGGGTGTTAGTTAGGGGTAGGTGAGTCAGGATGTTGGGTAGGGGTAGGTGTGTGAGGGTATTAGGTAGGGGTAGTTGTGTGAGGGTGTTGGGTAGGGGTAGGTGAGTGAGGGTGTTAGCTAGGGGTAGGTGTTGGGTAGGGTTAGGTGTGTGTGGGTGTTGGGTAGGGGTAGGTGTGTGTGGGTGTTGGGTAGGAATTGTGTGTTATCAGTCGGCGTGTCTTTGGACCAAGGTTAGCTTGGCTAACCAGGGTATAAAGTTACTTCATAAAGTGGCTAATGATAAGGAAACATTTCGGTTTTAAATGATGTCCCCCATGACATGTTTCTTATGTGCAACTTTTGTAATTGAGTTCTTACTTAAGTTTTCCTTTGAATCATTTTAACACTTTTGGCATGTTTACATGCCAATGTTTACGCTTATTTTATAAACCTGAAGTCCGCCATGTTGGATGATAACAACAACCAATACGGTGACGCTTCACGTGTGAGCTGCTGCAACGCTTCGTGACTTTCTTTGGATTTCATTCCCTTTGAAGACAAGACAATGCCTACTTTGTGTGCGGTCATAATGCTACTCGTGACAAAGAGAAACGATTCTTCATACATCACACTTTTTGGTCACGTGGTTGCACACGAAGAATTGTGTGCCTGTGATTTATTCGACCATTTACGGGTACATTTCCACTGCTCCTCATTGGCTGTTTTCTTCCCTAGCCGCGGAGAAGGAGTCGACGCCATCGTTGATGGGGAAAAACTTTACAGTCGTCCAGGTCGCGATGGAGGAAGCGGATGACGTGAGTATCGAATGCTTTTTTTCTACGTTAACCCGTTAGCCCAATCACCACCCTCCTCACCTCCCGACCTCTCTGCTTCCCTGCAGCATAGGCTCCAGGCCGCCGCCCCCCGACGCTCCAGGCTGCCTTCGGACGGGGGGCCCCCCTCGCCCGACCCGGTGACGGTGAAGGACGAGCCCATCGACGAGGAGTACGACGAGTACTCCTCCGCCGCTCTCACGACAGGCATCAAGGATGAGCCGGAACCCCCGAAGGTGAGGGGATCCCAGGAGCGATCGCTCTGGGCTGCAGAGCGATTCTCGGGCCGTTTTGGCGTATGACCTGATATGTACGGTGTGTGTTTGGACGTGTATGTCAGGACCCAAAGGACTGGGCAGAGATGGAGTATAATATTAATTCAAGTATGTCTTTAATTTATGTCTAATCTCAAGGTTGTATCAGTGATGGTGCCGATTAAGTCACACCAAGGTGTGACTTAAAGGTTATATCAGCGATTGGTTCAGTGTGGCTGGTAGTACCATTAGTTTTTGTGTACGATGTTCGAGCATTGGCTGCCTACAGAGACGCAGTTTTTTGACAGCCTGCTTATGGGGTGGGCAGCTAGCGGATCGTGAGGAAAGACCAGATGAATGTGATCATTTATGTTTCGGCCTAGAATCGCTGACACAAAGTATGAGTGATGTTTCCTTGACTTCTGCAATGAGTTGTTTATCACATCCATTTGCTCTCTTTGGTCCCCCAGGAGCTGATGATCAGCTCGGTGTTCACCGTGGAGGGAAGGCCCGCCTCTGCCCGTCTTGCCTCTCGTCTGGCCCCGGCCCCTGCTGCCGCGGGGCACAGCACCCTGGGCGTGGTGTGCTCCCTCTGCAAGGCGTTCATGATCAAGGGCCAGACGGCGTACCAGAAGAAGGGCTCCACCGATATCTTCTGCTCCCCCACGTGTCTCTCCGCCAAGGCCCCACACCACGCCGCCCGGATGTGCCACCACTGCAGCAAGTGAGTGAGCACACCACCGCCAGAGGTCGTAGGAGCCAAAATGTGTATTTAGCCTGTGTTATTGTTTTTTATTTGTTTTGGCTGCACTATGGTTGCGGTGCCTGGCACCTGGGTTGTTGCTTAATTAGTTAGCTGTTCACCGCACGGCCGGACTGGAACTCAAAGGTTTGTAGCAGCGATTCTCAGCCCGAAACATAAATGATCACACACATCTGATCTTTCCTCGCAATCCGCTAGCTGCCCCCCATAAGCAGGCCGTAAAAAAAACGTCTCTGTAGGCAGCCTATGCTCCGAGATCATACACAAAAACAAATGGTATTAGTAAACAAATGGCAGAATCGCTGTGACAACCTTTAAGAGGGTTTGAGAGGCTCCGATATTTTCTTTTGAGCGGCCAGGTCTTACGATGAGGATTTTCCCTTTTCACTCCTTTCTTTAACGCACAGTTAACCAACTAAAGTTAGCCAACTAAAGCTTCTAATTGGCTTTTTTTAATTGATAGTAGTCGCTGCAGAAGTGATGCTATTTTAGCATAACAGATTCACCAGCCGACCGAGGCTGGTGAATCTGTTATGCTAAAATAGTAATATGCTAATGGAGGAGTTGGGCAACGTATTCGGGAGCATAACAAAACAAGCTGAATTTCAACCCCCGGATCTGCTTCTTCTGCGTCTTCCCCTTCCAGGCCGGTGCTGAGGCCCGTGAACCTGAGTCGGGTCTTGACCGAGGGCGGGTCCGTGCGGGACTTCTGCAGCCGGTCCTGCTTCGCCGCCTCGGGCGCCGAGAAGGGCTCAACTCTCAAGGCTCCCGCCATGCACAGCTGTAGCGTGTGCAAGCAACCCGTCGCTGTAAGGGCCCGTGCATTCAGAAGAATGACACGCACACGCACATACACACACACACACACAGACACTGCAGGTCAAATTCAGAGTCGAACGTCGACTGTATGTCCAAACCTGAGCTGTACACTCTTAACTGATCCTGAAGTGATTTCAAGCGTTTGAAAGTGCTCCTCTGGTCCCTCCTCCTCCTCCACAGCACAGCAAGCACGAGGTGTCCGTGCAGGGGGTCACCCACCGGATCTGCAACAACGCCTGCTTCAGTTACTTCCGCTCCTGCCACAAGCTCAACGTCAGCACCTGCAACATGTGCGGGGAGTACTTAGCCAGCCAGCTCCTGGTGCTGAGTACGGGCTCAGGGATCAAGAACCTGTGCAGCGACGCCTGTCTGGCCCAGTACAAAGAGGTAGGCAAAATGTTGTGTGTCATTGCACTCCTCTGATTGGGCGCCTGGGAGAGCACTTCTGATCATCTGTGAGCAGGGTGGGTGAGCATCTGTTGGCGCCCCAACATATTGTACATGAATTATCATCAATAAAAACACAAATTATATTTGCTGTGTTGTCATGAAAGGCAAGCAGCGATGCTGAAGCACACAGCTCTTTAAAACCGACACTGATTTAAAAAAGAGCCGATGGAATAGACACTTTACAAAATTACATGATTTGAATCTCAATGGTCCCCAATAACGTCTTCTCATTTAAATGTTCTATCAGCGATTCTGCAATGTCTTTACTCGTAGCATTTGTTTTTTGTGTACGATCTCGGAGCATAGGCTGCCTACAGTGTCGGCCTAGAATCGCTGATACAACCTTTAACCCGCCCGTTCAGAACCTGTTACACTCCCAACCGTCCCTGGAAGGGGGGTTCTTTCTGCTTGTTGCTCTGTGGCCCTCACTGAGGGGCTTGGGTCCACGTCCCACAAATCCAATGTTCTCCACCCTGCAGAGGAGCACCACTTCCCATCCGTGCTCCATGTGTTCCACCATGACCCCGCTGGCAAACACTGTGGACGACAGGGACAGCCAGGGAGAGGTGCAGATCTTCTGCACCACCGGCTGCCTGCTGGCCCAGAAGATCCAGTCCATCAGCTCCTCGGGTAACTTGGCTAGGCTGCCATCTTGGTTTTTTTAATGTCACCCTGTGGTCAAGAGATCCTGCGTTCAGACACACCTCAGTTAAAACCGCAGAGTAACTTTGGTTGGAAAAGGGATATTCATATCCAAAGTATTCATACTTTATTCATGTGTTGATATTCCCATTCACTTAAAGGTGTCATTGCATTGTTTTTTTCATCAATTTTGCAGTGGTCTCTAGTATTAATGGATGCCCTCTGAGCCGATTTTGGTGAAACAAATGCTCTGGTGCACCTGTTTCCTGGCTGTTCTAGTTTGGTGAAGGGGGAAGAACGACACTTTTTTGGCTCTTACTCATGAATATTCATTACATTTAATTGACTTGCCTCTGATTGGCTAACAGCACTGTCTGTCACAGTGATGTTAGCGGTCGCAAACCAAAGTAGGCGAGGCCATGAATACTAATACACAAACTTACGTCAGTTTGTAGGGCTTTTCTGATCCGCACGTTTATCCCTCTATTTTATTACATTGGCTAAATGCATGCAATGGGGGTAGAATAACATTTTCACGTGCAGCATGCATATTGCAACTAGGGGTGACCCATCATATTTTATCTATACCTATCCTATCATATCTCAGAAGGAGCAAGTAAAAACGGTTTATCAGTGAAGGACACCATTAAAGGTTGTATCAGCGATTCTAGGCCGAAACATAAATGATGATCACATTCACATTCGTCTGATCTCTCCTCAAGATCCATCCAAAAAAATGTGTAGGCTGTGCTCCAAGATCGTAAACAAAAACAAATGACCGTATTGTCGTCTCAGCGTTGCATTGAACCGCGTTGAACCTGTGGTCGCGTGGGGTGTTCTTACAGGCGCCATGTTTCCGTGCAACTTCTGCGAGGCATACAAGATACCGGCCTACCACCTGGCCATGTCGGACAGCTCCATCCGGAACTTCTGCTCCCTCCCCTGCGTGCTGGGCTTCCAGGTAACCTGGGTAGGTCCAGCACTGGACCAGCACTTTCATCCATCTCCCCCCCCCTCCTCCATTCCTGTTTGGTGCGCCCACGCTGTTAACCCCTCCCTCTCCGTGTCCGCAGGAGAAACACCACCACACGTCACCCAAAGACCGGCCGACGGACAGCGGCCACATCCTCGCCCTGCAGGACAAGGCCAACTCCTTCGCCGAGTCGGCCATCGCTGCCTCCGCCATTGCCGCCATCGCCAACCCCAGCCTCACGGTCCCGCCACCGCCCCGAGCCGGCAACACCTCCACCTCCACGTCCGACCTGACGCCGGAGGCTACCTCGAGGGGCGCCGGGCACAAGCCGCTCTGCCCCGTGTGCAACGGAGCCATCACCTCCTACCCCGAGGTGGTTCAGGAGAAGGTCGGTTCGCCGATGCCGTCGTCGTTTCCGTGGTAACCCTTCAGGGTTCAGAGCAACTGACGCGACCGCGGTGAAGACGAAGAACGCAACATGTGTGTGTGTGTGTGTGTGTGTGTGTGTGTGTGTGTGGCCCACAGGAGAAGACCGTGTTCCTGTGCGGCCTGGAGTGTGCCGAGTTGTTCAAGACGCTGCACTGCTCCCAGAGCAGGTGTGAGTACTGCAGGCTGCTGAAGATCCCCGCAGACGTGAAGAGGATTGGATCCAAAAACTGCAGCTTCTGCAGCGAAGGTGAAGATGCGTGCGTGCGTGTGTCTGGGGACAGGAATCGGCAGGGACGTCACCAGACGATGTTCCTGAACGTTCTCAGAACTGTCAAAATTGTGATACAATATTCCAAATTTATTTGAAGACACTAATAATAATAATAATAATAATGTGTTTTAGCAACTAACCCAGTTGTTAACGTCAATATTGCTTAATGATGCTAATCAAGTGCACCCCACCCAATTTTCTGTCTCTGTCTCTCGCTCTCTCTCTGTCTCTCGCTCTCTCTCTCTCTCCGTGTGTCTCTCTCCCTCCCCTTTGTCTCTCTCTCTCTCTCTCTCTCTCTCTCTCTCCTTGCTTTGTCTCTCTCTCAGGCTGCAAGCTGCTGTATAAACACGAGCTGTCCAAGCAGTGGGGGGCCCACTGCCGCTGCTGCTCCTACTGCTTCTCCATCTCCCGCTCCCTGGTCACCACCCGCTACCTAGGCAAGAACGAGGAGTTCTGCTCCGAGAACTGCCGGAACAAGTACAGCCTGCTCGTCCAACAGGTACCAGACCGGGCTAGGTCCTGGGGGATTGTGTGTTTTTGATAACAATTGGGCAGAGAGAATGGGGTCCCTATTATTGTATTGGAACATACTTACACACTCACACACTCTCGCTCGCTCTTGCTCCCGCATTCTCTCTCTTGTAGGACACACACACACACACACACACTCTCTCTCTCTCTCTTTCTTTCTTTCTTTCTTTCTTTCTTTCTTTCTTTCTTTCTTTCTTTCTTTCTTTCTTTCTTTCTTTCTTTCTTT
>JAOTIX010000089.1:2020664-2034770 GCA_027123715.1 Gaidropsarus macrophthalmus | reverse complement strand
GTGTGTGTGTGTGTGTGTGTGTGTGTGTGTGTGTGTGTGTGTGTGTGTGTGTGTGTGTGTGTGTGTGTGTGTGTCTACTATCACATATTCCCAACTATCAGTGGGTCTACCCTGTTTAGATTTATGTTAAACACTTTGTTCAGATTGAAGGTAATCCTCTAAAAACAAATGACATTCCAGAAGAAAACAGATACACATTTCCAAGGTCTGACAGATTCCACGGGTCGGCTGAAATGCGCATCGATGTAAACACGACGCAGTTTCCTTATCTTGTTTGTCTCGACCCTGCGCCAGTCCATTTTAAGCGAGGTCCAGTTTATACAAAACGGGCTTAAAGGGCCTTTATTTAATCAACGTCGCGATGATAAAACACCCCCAGAGTTGGAGAAGTCAGCGCTGTTACGCAGGCTAGGGAGGGACTATTGGACTTTGATTAAGATTAGCCTGTTGGCAGAGTGAACCACAAGGGTCAGAAACGCTGTCACTTTAGACAACACTATCAACCTATTAGACAGCGTCACAAGGCACGTCTCGTCCAATCAGAGCGGAGACGTGGCCAGATAGTGCTGGTCGTTCTGCACTATAAGAAGCAGGAGATGCCCAGAGGAAAGTACCATCAGGTCCAAGCTTCCTTGCTCTTCAGGTAAGTCTCTTCTCTCTCTTTTTGTAGACATGTAGTTGCTGACACTATTTCATTTTTAAATCCTATTTCAGTTTTAAAATGCTCTGGGGTTGGTGATAGGTGTATCCAGTGTTCTAGAGGTCTTTCATTATGTGAAATACATTTCAGCTCAAATAGTACGTATCTTGATCAGAATTGAACACATCTTCAACAGTTCCTTGTAAATTAAATTATATTAGTCAATAAGTACATGGTCTCTCTCAAGCCTCAATATGTCAGATGACCAGACTGAGATTTGGTTCTTAAATATAAGACAAATTAAAACTGTGAACCTATTCAGAAAAACACAACCATAAAAGGTTGTATCTTATCCCTTTATGACCACGAAGTAGGATAAGCAGAAGGCAGAAGACTGTTTTTTAAAGAACGAAATAATGAAAAACTTGTAACAGCCCATAGGGCTTTTACTCTGAAATTGTCTGAATGGTGACGTAATAATATGAGGGTAAAATCAGACGTAACCGTTGAAGAGATGAGATTCATCCAGAGATTAGTTTCCATGAGTACTGATTGCACCCAGTGATATCAAGGGTTTAATGAGCCAATCATATTTTATTACTATTTTATTTATCATATTTTATTATTTCAGGTGATCCCTCCCACTCGCAGTCATGAAATACACACTCATCGCCACCATCGTTGTCCTGGCTCTGGCCCAAGGTAAGAACATTATAGATATTAAATGAAATAACTAACCCAAAAATAATGAAATTAAAAATTAATATTCACTGTCGATAGTATTTCAAAAGAAAAATGTTCATAAAAGTTTGAAAACGTAGTTTGATCGGTTCTGCCTTTCCACAGGAACTCTGTCCGCAGAGTCTCCGGACCTCGAGCAGATGACCCAGTTCTTCGAAGGCATGAAGACAGAGCTCATGTCCACCGTCCAGAGGCTCTCAGAGACACTGCAGTCTCAGTGAGTGTACACGACTCATACCATAAGATAAGCCTTTGTGATAGGCCTTCTGTGACACACACAGAGACATGAGATTCAACATTCCAGAGAACATGCCATTTTACAAAAAGTAAGGGAGTGGTTCTGTCAGATTGAGTTAGGTTCTCAAGCAGGTCTACAACTGATCCTTCACCTACTTTGAACCCGATTGTCAAAAAAAAAAAAGGTGCGACACCTTTGAATCTGCCATCTCACCTTCCCTTTCCCTCGCACTCTCAGGACCTTCATCGAGGACGGGAAGACCCAGCTGGAGCCCATCATGACCCAGATCACCGAGAACCTCGCCCCTCTGGCCACTTCCGTCCAGGAGAAGGTCACCCCCCTGGCCGAGAACGTGCAGGAGAAGATCAAGCCCTACATGGACGACTTCCAGAGCGAGATGGAGTCCATGTTCCGCAAGCTGATGGACCAGGCCAAGGCCATCGCCAACTAGAAACCATCACGGGCGTATAGTTGTGTCCGATGTCCTTGGTGTGCCACCCGAGAGCGCTCTTCGAACTACGTTCGTGGCGGTGTCTCCACACTCCACTTCTGAATGGTTCCATCTCGATCGGAACTGTTTGGATCTGGAAGTTGAGGGTGGTAATGGCCTAAAAGTATGTGTGCTAGATGTGACCAGAAGCACAATAAAAACACTTGAAAATTACACGTGCCGTGTCCATTTATGATTTGCCGTCGTGGCCACATTTAGGGCTACCTGGTATTTTCAGAAAGTAGTTGAATTGAATGATGAGAACAAGACCAATAGTTACAATTTCTGTTTAACCAAATGTTTACCCATAGCTTGACGCATGGTTATTAATCAACATCGTAGACCAAATAAATTATACGATGTAAATTCAAAGTTCCATCAGCTTTCTAAGAATTCAAAATCGTGGTTAAAGCTGGACTATTAGCATGATTTTATCCATTAGCAGCCTCTAGTGGCTGTTTTAGATACTGTATAAAACCCTCAGGGCCAAACATTGTCTGCGACCGAGGCCACAGCCCAAAGATAAGATATGAGCAGCATATATAAAAAGAAAATTAAGATAAGAGGAACACTGCGTTTAGTAATGCAGTTTTGATGATTCGATTTCTACTCAATATTACTAGAAATTGCCAACCACGTAAAGAGAAGTTATAACCTTGTATAATCTTAAATGAAATTACGAAATTACGTTTTTGCCTTGGCAGATTGAAACGGTTTAAACTGGGATGGGGTTGGACGCTACTGTAGACAATGAATAAAATAAAATAAGTGAGGCATATTTTTTTCATTTATAACTTTAATTCAAGCAAGCATAAGTCAAGGGTAACGTCAGAATGCTAGGTTATCCCTGCGATTCCATCAGACATAAACAATAAAAGGGATAAAACGTCTGAACAATAAAGGAATGCTTTCATCAACTTCCAATTCCCTACGGAATTCTTTCTTAAAACCCCCAAACTCGAACATTTTTTATTTTTCAACCTTTTTTCTTTTTTTGTGTATTTTCTTTGTTTGGATAAGCAAACAGGAACTAGCGGTAACTTCACTAGGCCCGGCTGGACTGTCTTTCTGTACTTCTTTCTTTTTTGTCGTTTAGCTTCTTTTTGCTTTGTTTTCTGCATTTTTGCTTTTTCAATGTTTATTTTTTCTCTCCTCCTCCTCGGTGAAGCTGTGCATCTCGGAGCTCCGCCGTTCCTGAAGACACAATGCACAATGACCGCGTGGTCATTAGAGGGAAAGCTAAAACGCTTGCATATGGCACTGGGAATACAAAGCGTGCAATTGATCCGATTTACCGAGCGGCCGGTAGAAGATCAACACCGCTAATCAAAGACAGACCTTCGTGGCTTTCGGGTCGGATGAAAGCCGGATTCCTTTTCATTAAAAATAAATCAGTTCCTGCGTAGCATACTGGCCCTCAGGGGCTCGGCGCGCCAAAGAAAGACGCAAATACGCAAATAGATTACATTAAAACAATGGCTAACGATAGCCGATAGCATATGCGGGTATAGATGCACTCGTTTACTGCAGCAACAGAAAAGGCCGCTTTGGCTAAGAGACAAAACATTCATTTGCATTTTAAACAAAAACTTCCTTGTGCGTAGTACATTTTGTCCCCAGTGTCCACAGTGAGGGAACCTGGGGCCCATGAACTACAGTCACTGTGGCAGCCATTTTGGCCGGTGCCACCCACGGAGAAAGCAGCACCGAATTTGACACAGCTGCAGGAATTCAACCATTCCACAGGGGGGGGGAAGGGAGGATATGGGTCATACCAAGTACCTTGGTGGCAGCGGTGTGGGTCGGTGTTTCAGACTGCCGGGACAGTGGCGCTGGGCACGGTCTTCTGCGCGGCCTCCTTGGCCTGGTGGGCCTGCAGCACGGCCACAGCCTCATCCACCTGGGGAGGAGGGGGACAAGTCGAGCGGTAAGCTGTTGTGACATACAGCTTGACGACAACTCGCTACGTAACGGACATCCGGCCAATGGTGACCCCACTCGCACCTAGGTCCAAACCACTCGGCTGGTTTGTAGGCCAGTGGGTGGAAACTGAATGGTTATGGGGTTTAACACAAATATATGAGAAACAGTGGTGCCTGGGTTCACAAAGGAGGTCAACCAGTTGCCATGGGAGCGAATGTTGGAAGAGCTTGGTCTATGATGGAGGTGTCTGGTCTAAGATGGAGGTCTGGTCTAAGATGGAGGTGCCTGGTCTAAGATGGAGGTGCCTGGTCTAAGATGAAGGTGGCTAGTCTAAGATGGAGGTGCCTGGTCTAAGATGGAGGTGCCTGGTCTAAGATGAAGGAGGCTAGTCTAAGATGGAGGTGCCTGGTCTAAGATGGAGGTGCCGGTTCCAGGATGGAGGTGCCTGGTCTAAAATAAAGGTGCCTTGTCTAAAATGGCGGAGGTTCAACTGGGTGGGGGACCGACCTTTGAGCGGAGGGATTCGGGGGACTCCAGCATGTGGATCAGCTCAGAGTTGTCGATCTCCAGCAGCATGCCGGTGATCTTCCCTGCCAGGCTGGGGTGCATGGTCTGGATGAGGGGGAAGAGGCGCTCACCTGTGTGTGGGGGGGGGGAATCAACAGAGAGACAAAGACCCTTTTAGTGCCGGTCAGGGAGGGTGGTTGCCATGGTATTATCCGCAGCGGTGACCAGACTTCGTGCAGAGGCCTTACCCAGCATCTGCTTCTGTTCCTGGGGCGGGGCAGAGGCCAGCATGGTGGTGGTCAGTGGCTCCTGGCCCTGCACATGGACGGCAGACTGTGCGGAAGAGAGACACAAAACTACCAGTCAGACCCCCCAAATACGGACCCGCTAGGGATAGCGTCAGTCAGAATTCGGCAACGGCGTAAAGACTGCGGCCGTTAAGGTTTCGGCGGGCTGGTACCTGCTGCATGGGGACCTGGGGCTGCGGGGCGATGTGCTGATGGGAGTTGCGGACCCCTGGGGTGTACTTGTACTGGGGGACCCCGCGCAGCTGGGAGGCGGCCACCGCTGCGGCGTTGGCGGGCCGGGGCCCCATGGTCTGGGCTGCAGGGGGGGAGACAGACGGTTCGCCGTTACGAGACCGAAAAGCATCTCCACGCTCTACGACGGCAACAATTCAAACACAATTTCTACACGGAATTCATCGTTTATTGTGCGTAGTACATTTTGTCCCCAGTGTCCACGGTGAGGGAACCTGGGGCCCATGAACTACAGTCACTGTGGCAGCCATTTTGGCCGGTACCACCCACAGAGGAGGCGGCACCGAATTTGACACAGCTGCAGGACGGTGCCGTGCCCGTCATCACGGAGACAAGCGTGGAGGAAGATGACTGACCGACACGCTGGGTGGACATCATGCGGGGCATCTGGGAGGAGGGCCGCATGGTGCTGAAGCCCTGGGGCCGCGGCGCCGAGGACCGCATCACCCCCGGGATGTTCTGGAAATCTACAAACGAAAACACACACACGTCAGAGAACCGCTCGGACCAAACACTGACCCGATCGCCATCATGAGACGGGTTTTAGAACTCACGCTGCGGTCGGACCCCCTGCGTGGCCCAGCGGGGGCTGGGTCGCAGCTGGGCCATCTGGCCGGCGGCGGGGTAGTAGGCGGGGCGGTTCTGGGCCTGCGGGATGGTGGTCATGAAGTAGCCCGACGGGGGCGCCGGCTGGTAGGGGTTGATGACGGGGTTGGGCACGGCGCGCACGCTGGCCATACGCTGCATGTACTGGTTGGTGAGGTGGGCCTGGCGCTCCTCCTTGCGCTGGGCCAGCGCCACGTACAGCGGCTTGGTGGCCACGATGCGGCCGTTCATCTCCGTCACCGCCTTGGTGGCCTCCTCCGGCGAGGAGAAGCACACGAAGCCGAAGCCTTTGCTGCGCCCGCCCTCCGTCATCACCTTGGCGCTGGTGATGGTGCCGAAGGGGGAGAACTCCTTGCGCAGACGCTCGTCGTCCAGCCCGTCGTCGAGGTTCTTCACGTACAGGTTGACGCCCTGCGGGGGGAAGGGGGGAGAGGGCGGTGAGACTGCAGCCGGGTTTACCAGATTGGGCAACGATGCAAATCAAAACAACAAATCCGGTTTGGGTGGGTGACGCACTCTCCCAAGGTAAAGGCACATTCTCAATAAAAGGCAGAGCTCTGCAGTCGTACTTTATTGTCACTTAAGCGCAACATAATCTGATCCTGAAGGAGCTCATAGTTCACTTGCCGCAATATGTTTCTCTTAAAAGTCAACTGCCGGTTTTGTTTGGACTCCTACAAACATAATTTCCCTGTGGATCGCCGTTTCACATCTTTTGTTGGATAATGACAAAGAATTCACCGTAGAACGTATTGTTAGCTTCATTGTGCGTAGTACATTTTGTCCCCAGTGTCCACGGTGAGGGAACCTGGGGCCCATGAACTACAGTCACTGTGGCAGCCATTTTGGCCGGTGCCACCCACAGAGGAGGCGGCACCGAATTTGACACGGCTGCAGGAGTTCATCGAGTCTACCAGTAAGGGGACAACAATTCCGGACCGTATGAAGTGACAACCATCGGCAGAATCATTTGGAGTTTAAAACTAATATTACTCATATGATCAAGCCATCGTTAAGTAAACAAAGGCAAGCACCAAAAATTCATGTATCAAGTTTTTGAAGAGCTAAAAATCTCTTCCTAGAAATCAGAAAAATACATTTCAGTTTCTCAATCGGTTTCTCGTAACCAATGACAAAGCTTGCTTGCTGCGAAACTATTTGTAGGTGTGACGCACTGAATCTACGACAATCTACAACCAAAGCCAAATTCCTAAATGACTAAATACTTTTGGTACAATCATATTCAGGTACATATTGTTGAATTCAAATTCCCACCAAGGCAAACCATCATGGGACCATCTGGACCCGGTACGGACGACATCAGCGCAGAACTCACCTGGTAGCGTGTCATGCGGTCCTGCTTCATCTGCTCAAACTTGCGCTTGAGTTCCGTCTGCCTCTCCACCTTCTTCTGAGCGCGGCCAACATAGATCAGCTTGCCGTTCAGCTCCTTACCGTTCATCTCGTCCACTGCCTTACATACAAGGAACACGAAGAATTCACGTTGGTTACCAAGAAAATTTGAATCGTCTTGGCCCAAAATTAAGTACAAAGTTAATGAAGTTACCAATCAAAAAATGCATATTCAGAGATGATCAAGACAATTAAAAAGGTGGATATTTTACAAGCACGTTTGGAGTCAACACCAACATGTAATAAGACGCTAGGGTCATTTAGCTGGCTTTCCAGATTATGAAGGGCTTGTCAAGGGCCTCGTGTGACCATCGTGGCCCCTAGGGGACCAGCGAGTGCATCCACACCCCAAACCCATTGCCCTCACCTTCTGGGCGTCCTCGTGGTGCTCGAAGCTCACGAACCCGAAGCCCCGCGACTTGCCGCTGTTGTCCGTCATCACCCGGATGCTCATGGCGTTGCCTAGCGACCCAGAGAAAACCACTTGTAGTCAACTGTTTTCCCTCACAACACTGCCCAAGGGTATAATTCATAATGTCATTCGCCAGGCCACCACCTTTCAGGGGGAAGGTTAGTTCCCGTCGGCACACAAAACGTTTTTCTACGAGGCTCATGGTGGTGTATCCGTGGCCACTTCATCTGGGGGCGGGGGGGAGGCCTCTATTTAGACCCTGTTTACCCCTAAACATTCTCAGACGGACCAGTGGTGAAAGACCCCATTGTGGGGGCCCAACAGTGGGCTTCTGTTGGGGCAAACTGACCGTATCGGCTGAAGAACTCCCGGAGCTTCTCGTCGTCCATGTCCTCGCCAAAGTTCTTGATGTAGACGTTGGTGAACTCCTTGGCCCGCGCGCCCAGCTCAGCCTCGCGCTCTTTGCGCGATTTGAAGCGGCCGACGAACCTGCGGTGACAAAACGTGACTTCAGCGCGCAGAACGTGGGGGGGGGGGGGGGTCATGTGAAGAATTCAGAGATGGGAGCTGAATGGGTTCTTGGATTTGGAAGACATGAGGAACCTCCGGTCTTCCATTAATCCATCTTTGTTACAGAACTAAAAATGTGTTTGAAAGGATTGAATAGGCATAACCTTGTTTATAAAAACACCAAATTATATGTCATTAGATGCTTTCAAGGAGAAAGAACAAAGTGCATAATATGTTGTGTCACTGTTGGTTAGGTATCTGAATCGTTTAACTGTTTTTTTTTAAGAAACGGGGTCAAACACTGGCACTTAAACACTTACACTTTGCGGTCATTGAGCAACATGCCATTCATTTTCTCAATGGCTCGTTCGGCGGCCTCCTGAGTCTCAAAGTGCACAAACCCGTAGCCTTTAGAGCCATTCTCGTCACAAACCACCTTGAACAGAAGAGACCCATGCAAGACGTAAGCCGGACGCTCATGCACAACCAAATGCAATTCAACATCAACAACCATATGAACCTCTTAGTGCTGAATGAAAGTGCTGCGTGGACCTCTACGGCGGTTGCCCGCATTTATGGTGCATCAGAGCCTATTGTGTGTACAAGATTCAAGATTCAAGATTCTTTTATTGTCATATGCGCAGTAATTACAGAGCAGTCACTGGCAATGAAATTCTTTAGTCTCTGGCTCCTCCAATAGTGCAAAACACCACCAAAAGGAACGCGACACCAATTCAGGGACATCTTTGTTTATAATGTGAAGATGTGTCTTGTAAAGAAAACATGAGTCATACTCAAATTAACTGCAACATGGAGCGGACCTCCATGGCTTTAGTAGGGGGTGCACACAAATATTATGCTTGATTTTCAGTGTCTGCAGATATTATAATGTCGGCCGATTGCAGTTCATTGGTCACCCTGACGTGGGATGTACATTTTCAGAGGTGAACGCATTGTACTGCAGCCTCTGTGAGACACACACACTTGGAGGTACAACTGAGTCTAAATACTTCACAAAACATCAGTCTGTATTAGTACAGACTTCATTCAATAAAATGTTACTTTCTCGAACACCCCAATAACACATCATATTAGGCCTGTGCTTACAAACGGTTAGCATGCTGACAAGAAGGCCACTGTACCATGGTCACAAAAGGTTTCCCATTAACATATAGTACTTTAAAAGATCCCCCTGTTTCAAAGTCACACCACTCATGTCGTTCTGACTCGTTTTTTTTGTTTTGAACGTTGTTAATATGACAACATTGGGCCTCGCCCTGGACGCCTACCTTGCAGGACAGGATGTTTCCAAATGCAGAAAATGTGTCGTATAGGGCCTTGTTATCGATGGACTTGTCAAGGTTCTTGATGAAGATGTTGCCGACACCGCTCTTCCTCAACGAGGGGTCCCGCTGAGACCACATAATGCGCACCGGGCGCCCCTTGATCACGTCAAAGTTCATGGTGTCCAGGGCACGCTCGGCTACGAGGGAGAAAAGAATGTAGAAATGTTTCAACTCTGCAAGGCCATGGCTGACCTGACATTCCTTTACAGCACCATTTATCAAAGTTATAAGCTGAGAAACACACCAAAATGGCAATTCAACTCAAATGTGCTTTAATTCATGAGTCAATTAATAGATTGTATTTCTATCAAAGCCATTGTCAGGTAAGTGTAATTAAGGACTGGGGTGGGCATGTTGCTGAAGGATTTAACAGGGTTTGAACTCTACGAATACTAGGTTGCTAGTTCCAAACGCTAGACTGAGGAGTCATTGTCACTTGACAGTTACTCTTAACTACCCAAATAGCCATCAGTTATTGCGGGCAAAATGACATCCAAACATAAAAAAGGCGGCGGAAAGGGAAGTGCCAAGTTGTTATCACTAAAACGCAGACCTTTTGTTGGGGTCAACGGGTTTAGCCACCCTGTGCAACTTCTCAAAGGAACGAAGGAGCGCTGCCAAAAAACGGGCTCACGTTCAATATTCAAATTGATCAGTCGCCAAATCTCATTGAGAGCCGATTCGTAGATTGTCCAAAACATATTTTAAAGCGATAGTATGGAATGTTGGGACATTGGACCTCATTTCCAAGTGAGACATGGTGTTATTTATCACTGGAGACGTTTTCAACTAATTTAATTCAGTTATTTTAGTTGGGCTAGTTCGCTGGTGCTAGGCCAGCGCTATGCTAGCGTAAGTGAACGGAAAACACGGAAAGTGTTAGCCCACCAAAAAAAACAGGCGTACCCACTCCACAGTAGACCCGAGGCAAACGCCAGAATAACGATGTAAATGTCTGTGTTGATCGAATCTTAGAAATGAACCCAACTAGACATTGTGAGTCTCAGTAGTAGCAGCGTTTTAATTCCGGGTAGTAGGCTACGGCAGCGGCGGGTTGTTATAAGGATATCATGGTACAAACTGCGATGATTTATGCCATACGAGGTTAGTTTTATTTCCATTACACTGACATTAACATCGATAGTCTGGCGTTTGCCTCAGGTGTACTGTGGAGTGGGTAAGACTGTTTATATTGGCAGGCTAACACTTTCCGTCACTTTACATTAGCCTCGCACCGGCGAACTAGCTCAACTAGAAGAACTGAAGTAAATTAGTTGAAAACGTCTCAAGTGATAAATGACACATTGGCTCACTTGGAAATGAAGTCCAATGTCCAAAATTCCGAACACACCATTTAAAGGGCTTCAAACTGACGCAATAGGAACAGGAATTACCCATTGCCCGGGGTACATTGCGGGAGTGGGCAGGGCAAACGTGTCTTTTCTCAACTTGTGTGGAAAAAACGTCGACAATATGTCGGACCCGGTCACGTGGAGGAGAGACGGGGTGGGGGGGCAACGCGACCTGCCGTTTAAACAACGGCTACGTGCGTTTCACTTTTAATTTCACCCACCATAACACTCATGACCTTACCGTCGGCCGGCTGCTGGAAGTTGACATAGGCGTACCCGAGTGAACGCCGTGTGATCATGTCCCTGCACACACGGATGGAAAGGATGGCTCCGGCCGGGCTGAATTTCTCGTACAGCATGGCCTCCGTCACATCCTGATGCAGATCCCCGACGTACAGCGAGGCCATGGGGTAACTGGGAGCACTGGGGTTCATCTTCGCGCCGCCGGTAGTACAGAAGAAGCGATCGTCACCGCAAAAAACGTTAAGAAACTATAAGATACGCCAAGGAACGAAAGGCGCGTACAGATGGACGTTAAGAGGACGGGACGCTTAGCAACCGTCTACTTGACAACTGCAGCGTTGTAATAAAAATGCGGTTTAGTGAACGCGAGTTTTAAAACCAACCGTGTTACTGTCGGTCTGGAAATTAAAACTATATCACTCGAATTTCACCGCAGGGAAGGATAAACGATCTACTTGGCCTAACTAGCAACAAAACGTCGATTGAAATGGTGTCGTCTTCTGTCTTCCAGGCTTCGAGGAGGGTCGAATTCCAGCTTCACCGAAGTAGTTACAAAAAGAAAAGAAATAAGATTTTTTAAGCGTTTTTGGTGTTTTGAATTTTTTTTGTATTTTTATTTTTTTATAGAATGTGTGCCGGGCGGGCTCAAGAGCACACACGCACTCACACAGCACTAACAGCCGGGGTTGAGGGGGGTGAACGCCGGGAAGTGGCTGTATTATATACTCTAGGACACGTCATCAAAACGGACCAATGGTCTTTCAGCTATGGTGATACTACAAAAAGGGGCGTTGGCTACCCCTACATGCTCGAGTAAATAACATGATCACATTTGTATTCACATTCAAATTCAAACACAAAATTGCTGATACCGATTACACGACTGTAATTTCAGTACATTTGATCAAATCTCAAAGAAAAAAGACGTCCCAGAAACATGCTGCTACAAAACTGTAGTCCCCGTCGCCGCCTATGGTTGGCGCTGTTTTGAAGAAGTACTTTTGGTGAAATTTCAAAGGATTCAACGTAATGCAGATTCAGTCCCTCCCAGTCAGATGCAAATTAACCTACCAAGACGCCTACCAACAACACGATAAAGGAGAGGGTGTGGGGATACAGGGCTACTGTCCTAGGCTGTCCTAGGAAAATGTTGGAAACGTGTGTGATCTAGTTTCAGCCAGTGGTCTGAAAAACTGAATAATTCTACAATTTATTGATGAAATAGGTTATTATATCATATCAGAAACTGTATTCACATGAGAGGCTAGGTGGTATAGCCTTACCATGACATGTTGGTGTCCATTTTGTACACACAATGTAATGTTCAGTGATTTACATGGTAAGGGTTATTTACTAAATGAATTAACCCATCTCCCATCCTTGATATAAATCCATAGTTCAATTTAAACAAAAAGACAAGGAAAAACTTTTTTTGAGTATGTTTAATCACACTAACATGAAAGCATGGAACCTAAATAACAGATACACAAGTCTTCAGTTTGAACAATTGTAAATGCCTTATATTTGATCAAAATATGTATGGTTGCTAAAACAATTTGTACTACTTTCATCCAAACGTAGTGCATCTTTCTCCTAAGCGCCACTTGCTAATCAATTGAGTTTAATTATTTATTTAATGTAACTTATTTGCTTTCTCTTTGTGTACTAGAAAGGTGAAAATGCCCATGTATCACCTGTGGGGGTTAATATTTCCAAAGCATAAATTACCAATCCCAAAGCGGACATTTGCCTGCACCCAAATTACTATCGAGAACCACACACACACACACACACCCACACACATTACAAGTATCTTAAAAAGAGACGGCAGGAATACAATATAAAAAATTATAAACACCTGAACACACACACAATAAAAGAAGGTAACCACTTCAATGCATATGGCAAAAGGTATTCTTTACACAGCTGAGACAAATCAAAGTTACAGTTTAATGTCAGGATAACGCGCTATAAAGTTGCCTGTACCTCATTGTAGCATGGAAATGAATATTCTGCACAGGTCACCAATCATAAAAAAAAAGAAACAGAAAAAAAGGAAGTGGTACTTGTCAGTTGAATGGAATGTAGTGCTATGATCGTCAACTGACACTAACGTTTTGGCAAATGGCCCACACACTGAAACAATCCCATGAGCCTTTGTGGCAGATAAAAAAAGAAAAAAAAACACTGTTTAGGTTTTTCCTTCTGCAGCAACAACAGGCTAGTTTGCTCGATGAGAGAAGTGTGGAGTCTTCTTAACAGACGGGGTAGGCAGGTCAAACTGTATTTTCTGTATTTTGTTGTTTTCATACAATGAGTAATGCGCCAAATAAAGAATATCAGACAGATCAGAAAGTCATATCCACTGTGGCCCCAAGAGCACGCACGCACACACACACACACAAGTACCTACACACACACACATGGTGAGTGAAGTGCCAGCATACATGCATAGCTGTGCATGTATGTATGATTGCACACAACCACACTTTCATACAAACACACACACACACTCCAGACAAACACACACTCCAGACAAAAACACACACACACTCCAGACAAACACACACACACACACAAATTAGGCTGGTGAGAGGTAAAAAAATGTGGGTTCTTTTTTCTGCTTGAAAGACAGATGTGGAGACTAGTTGTTCTCTGTTGCTTCCTCTGTTTCGTCTCCCTCTGCCTGGGCGTCTGACGTCCACAGCTGGAACAGACACATGGAAGGCAGGGTGAGTCTCTCACACACACACACCACCCATAGGTTTGGGGAGTAAGGAGCGAGGGGACACTCACGGTCAGATTGTCGCGGAGCAGCTGCATGATTAGGGTGCTGTCTTTGTACGAGTCGCTGTTCAGGGAGTCCAGCATGGCGATGGCTTCGTCGAAGGCCTGGTAGAGGGAGAGAGAGAGAGGTGGGGGGGGGCACAACTTAACAAAAAATACTTTAAGTGTCAGTGAACCCTACGTTTCAACTGGAATTCCACTGGATCAAGAGGATGTGTGATTGGTTGAGTTTTAGGAAGGGGGGGGGGGGGGGGGGTGTTAGCGGCAAGGTAACCACCAAGAGCAAAATTGTTGTTTTTGGAAAAATTTATATCGTTGGCGTTGGTGGTTAAAACACAAAAACCAATGGACTGTTATTG
>JAOTIX010000089.1:2009444-2020654 GCA_027123715.1 Gaidropsarus macrophthalmus | reverse complement strand
CCCCCCCCCCCCCCCCCCCCCCCCCCCCCCCCCCCCCCCCCCCCCCCCCCCCCCCCCCCCCCCGCCGGCAGCTGCATGGTCACGACCTAGAGCAACTTTGTGGTTTTGGGATACATTTATAGCGTTGGCGTTGGTGGTTACATCACAGTCACCATTGGACTGTGATGGATGAAGCCTTCTCGCTCGACAACGGAACAAAACTATCAAAAACAAATTTGGTCGCAGAGAGCCATAGGTTGGTAGCCTGGATATCCAGGCCCTCACATGTAAAACATGGAAGCTTTTGAAAATATCACTGCAAATTGGATAACACTACGTCCAATCAGATCGCTTTCGTCATCCGTTTACCCGTACGCTTCTGGCCCGCCTCCATCAGGTACATCGATGTGATTGGTTTAGGTCAGGTAAACAGGAATGAGTCCATTACTCACTCCTGCAGTGAACCGCTGAGCAAATTTTATTCAGCTCCCGCGAGAACTCTACATTTCTAGGGTAATAGGTTGAGGTGTTTGCAACAAAAATCTGAAACCAACGACAATCAACAACAACACCTGAACCAAAGGAACAACGACAAGCAGGACGCCGGCGTGCTCACCGTCTTGGCGAGCTTGCAGGCCTGCTCGGGGGAGTTGAGGATCTCGTAGTAGAAGACGGAGAAGTTGAGGGCAAGGCCCAGGCGGATGGGGTGGGTGGGCTGCATGTCTTTGGCGCTGATGTCAGACGCCTGCTGGTACGCCTTCTGGGAGCTCTCGATGATCGCTGTGGGGAAACAAACCAAGTGCACACACTTTAGCGTTGAGCTCCACACAACGCCCGTTATGAAGGGAGGGGGGCGGTGGCCGTGGGGAGGAGCCAGAGACACACTCGCGGCGAAACGGCCTGTCGGAGGACTAGGGTCACGCGATCCGCAAGCTTTTAAGCGTTCCTGATGATAATCAGCAGCTAATACAACGCTCCCTTAATCACATGGTTCTTCCTGACTCACGCCTGGTGAACCTTAAGTGCCAACTGGGAGGTCCAGGGGTCGGCTTAGTGGAAGCTAAGCTGAGCCCAATAATAATAATAATATCTCAGACTTATATAGCGCCTTTATGGTACCCAAGGTCGCTTGGGATGGGGGGCAGGGTTAGGGGTCAAAGGAGTTGGTGAAAAGAAATGTTTTGAGGTGCTTTTTGAACATGGGCAGGGACGGGGCAGAGCGGACATGGAGCGGTAGGCTATTCCAGAGTGTGGGAGTTGACAGAGAAAGCCCTGTCCCCAAAAGGCTGCAACCTGGTGCCGGTCAGAGGACCGCAGGTAGTGTGACTGAGTGTAGGGGTGGAGGAGATCTGTGAGGTATTGTGGTGAGAGTCCATGGAGAGATTTGCAGGTGAGCAGGAGGATCTTGTAGGCGATGCGTGACTTGACTGGCAACCAATGGAGCCGTTGGGAGAATGGGAGTGATATGCTTCCAGGGCTTTGTGTGGGTTAGAACCCTGGCAGCCGAGTTCTGGACATACTGGAGTCTGCTGAGTGTCTTGGTGGGCAGTCCAGACAGGACACCATTGCAGGAGCCCAGCATCTTCTATTCAAAAGTCAGCTCTCGACCGACCGGTTTGAACCTCAACGTTTGGACCAATGGATTGGACGGGTGTCTTATCCCTCTTCTCTTGGTTCAGTTGATATCTGGAAACAACGTTGAATTCCGTGGGGATTTTTTGGGATGCGAACATTGCATTGCCATGGGCATAAGGTTTAACTGATTCATGTTCATGGGGTCTGTTGCCAACCCACTCTGGTCATCCTTCTGCCCTTCAACCAGTCGACAAGCGAAGAACCCTAATTGAATGGGAGAAAATCCTAAATTTGAGGATTATAAACAGTCCAATACAACCATCTAAATGTGGCTTGCGTGCATTACTGTAAAAGCCTGTGCTTGTAGGCTGGACTGACTCAACTGAATTTTGAGACTAATATAGCTATGGCAAGTATGAGGGCTAGTAGGAGTCAGTGTTCCAGGAGAGTCAAGGATTTAAAATGGAAGAATCACTTGGCAGTTGGAGGATTTGCTATAAAAACATCCTCTGTAATAGATTTACACCATTTAAAAATAATAATACGAAAAAGCCATCCCGGCAAGCAATATACGTTGAGCAAAATTAAATCCTTCAGGAACCAGCTTAATAGAAAAAAAGAAGAAAAAAAACAGTCCTTTGAGTGCAGAACAACGACAACGACCTCACGCTGCTGTTACCATGACAACCCGGCAGCATCCTCCACCCATGGTGGGCAGAAGCAGACAATTACGGGTCAAGGACTCGTGAACGAGCGCGAAGTGTGTGTGTGTGTGTCAACGACACATCGGGTGTGGGCAGCGGTGGAAAGGCGTTGGCCTGTCCAGCCTGCAGGGGGGACCCAGGTCCGGTCAGGAGGCACCGGATTACTTGTTACCATGGAAACATCAGGGGTTGTGGCAAACGGTGAAACGCAGGTATTTTACTGTGGACCCGGGGAAGGGCAGCCCGGCCCGTAACAGCATACAGACAAGCAGAATGCCACGGTTTGTTAAACACTGCACACCCGGTCCAGCGATGACTTATGTTCCACATGCTGGAGGTCGACAGTTATTCATCAGAATAAACCCATCTTGGACATTATGCAGCTAATAACCCCACCCTAACAACCTGCTGAAGCATTGTCGAATTACCAAATTGATTGATGGAGCCATGGCATGCCATGGCACGCTGCATAATCACGATGCAGCAGAATGAACAGTTAATCCATTTTAAGGCCAACTACGATGTGTTCCGGAATAGATGGAATACATGCCACTCGGTGGACGCGGTTAGCCAAAACCCCTCTCAATACCACGGGTCACACATTCTGAGCACAGCATGGCTTGGGAATCGAACCCAGTTCCCCAGGTTGCCCAGGCAGGTTTAGTGCCAGCTTTGCTACCGCGAAACTTCCAACAGCAGAATTGAAGATGATTGACATGGATATGTTAATCAATGTTTTGGCTACACTAATTCCCAGGACATTCTGATCTTAAGGTGGAAAAACATAATGAATAACATTGTCATGGCACACGTTCAGTCAGTGAGCACCCAGTGGGTGAGATTTGGATCTTGTATTCCACTGCAGTTTCAGGACGACCTTTCCTGCAACGCTTACAGTAGTAATACTACTAGAATAGTAATAGTACTAGCATTAAATGTACAATTGTTTTATATATGGTTAGTTTTAACAGCACTTTTCTTCTCACTTTCGGAAAATAAATGTAACATAAAAAGATTTAAACTTTAGTTGACTAATATTCATGGGTGGATTGCTTTGGTTCGACGACAAAGTTCGTAATCTTAGTCATCCCGAAGTCCCAATCGGACAATTTGGGGGTCTACTGATCATTTAAGGAACTAGACTGAACTCATAAGGAGTGGGGAGGGGGGTGGTGATCGTCAGGTACGGTACTCACAGTCTTTCTCCTCCCCGGTGGCCACCTCGGCCAGGTAACGGAAGTAGTCCCCCTTCATCTTCAGGTAGAACACCTTGCTGTCAGCCGGCGTGGCTTTGGGGATCAGGTGATCGTCCAGCAGCCCCTGGCAACGCAGAGAGCTCCGTTAGCCACGCTAACGCTACCAAAGCTATTACTAGGTTAGGCTTGAACATACAAATCTGTAATATGTATATTTGACGCTGATTATATGTAATGCTCTGTTAAAAACCCAAAGGCAGACGTGTTTGGTCGAACTGGTGAATAAATGCAGATGTATTGCTTGTCATTCAAAGAAACACATGTTGAAGGTTTTAGTCTGCAGAACCTATTCTGATGCCATGGGCTACTTCACCCTCCAACCCGTCTCCACTGTCAATCAAAAATAGGATTTTGGACTGATGGTCGAGTGGGGGCTGCTGCAGAAACAACATCTGTGTCTGTGCTTGAAAATGCAAGTCCTGCCAATGACCTCAACAACATGTCCAAATACTGGAGGCGGCTGTAATATTAAATATTTGTCCCTCGCTTTCTACCGTAACACACACAGTCCAAGAAAATGTGAAATCTATTATTTACGAAACTAACCACATGAGCTTCATTAATGTATTCATATATCATATTTGTAGGGCAAAAAAGCAAAAAGGACAACACTAGCTACGTTGTTTACTTGTTACAGACAGGACATGAGGTTAAATGTGTAATGGCTGCTTTCAGAAACGTCCAGAAGCACCAAAAGGAATCACGGGGAAAATGCCACACTTGCAGGCGAGGCAATCGTTTCTAATTGGTTCAAATCAGCACCTGGCTATATCATTTGCAAGAGTTTGCATGTCTACTGACATCACCCGGCAGTGGATTTACATAGGTCATGCTGAGGACGAGATCCAGTAACCACACACACTGCCCCGCCTTTAAGAAACAGTTTCCTGTTATATCGTGTGGTATCCATTACAGGTGTGGTGTTGGCAAAACCGTGTGTTTTGTCGATAAGCCCTTACAAGCCATTTCAAAAGGAGAGATAAATCCACCTCTCACTTACAACCCCTCCACCTGACACCCCGCCACCCCCACCACCACCCCACTTGAGGTGACACTGACATCCCCCACCTGACCAAAGCACCATCCCATCCCCCACTTGAGACTCACATCCCCCCACCAAACACCAGCACCGTCCCATCCCCCCGCTTGTGATATCCACAACATACCAACCCCCCACCCCTCCTCCGCCTCCTCACCAGGACATCCTTGCAGATCTCCGTCAGCTCCGTCTCGATCTTCTCGCGGTACTCCTTGGCCAGCGCTGCCTTCTCGCTGCCCTCGGACTTCTGCTCCATGCTGGAGACCACCCTCCAGGACGAGCGCCGCGCCCCCACCACGTTCTTGTAGGCCACGGACAGCAGGTTGCGCTCCTCGTTGCTGAGCTCCGAGCCTTCCTCCGTCACCGCCTTCATGGCCGCCGCCATGTCGTCATAGCGCTCCGCCTGCTCTGCCAGCTTGGCCTTCTGCACCTGTTCCTCCTTGTCCGTCATGGCTGCCGTGGTCCGCCTTGATGCACTGACTTCTGGGGAGGAGGAGGGTTTAAAAAAACAAAAGGTAGGTCAGGCAATGTGGAGAAACCAGCCAGAGTAGGCTCGATTTTAGAAGTGACCAACTGGGGACATCTAGCCCCTCCCCCCCCACCGGGACTTCTACAGGAGCCACGCCCCCAAAAGCACATGAAGGGCTTGCTAGCCTTAGCAAAAGGTCGGTCTGGCCTTGGGGAAGACTGGCCAATCGCAATAAGGTCACGAGCAGAGGGCACGCAGGTAGGCGGGGAGATAGAAGGACAGACAGGAAGGACATCCAATCATTGTATTCCATGACAGATGGGTTTATGATGCCACTATGCTATTATTTCTTAATTTTATGTTGGAACATTTCATGAATTGATTGCAATCGGGATGCAGTGAGAATAGCAACAAAAGCGACACAAAATACTTCCAAACTAAACTGATTTAACTGTACCTTAAGGGGGATTTTAGAATCATTGAGGGAGCAAAACGGACATCAGAGCAGAGGATAGGGGTAATTTGGGGTAAGAGGAGACAAGGCGAGGGGGAGGAAGAGATCACAGTGGGTGGTTGATTTTGTACGAAAAAAAACCGTTTATACCTAAATAGGTTCCTCTTCTAAACCTTGTTTTACTTGTGCCAGGTGGACTTCAGAGGGTTTTAGTCACCTCACAGGTAATGCCTACGCCCCACCCAGGCGTGCTATTGAACACACACACACACCCCTCCGCAGAAGCAGCTGGGGATTACGTGCTGTGCTCATGGTAAGGACAAGTTGAAATTGATCCACTGACTTATTTAACGAAAGCAGAATAAAAAATTGCTAAAAGAAAATGGGAGCAAACTGGGTCCGATGCTGCTTTTCTGTGGAGCGTTTGATGAGACCAAATTCAAACATGGTTGATGATTTGCATGTATTCCATTGCATTTGAAAAAAAGTGTAACAATTTATACGCGTTTTTAAAGAAAAGCGCCGAGGCGTTTGATTTCTTGATCGTTCGTAGTAGCCTACTATGATCGTGATACAACATTACGTAACCTCATAACCCCAGCATTTGACCCATCAGGGATTCACTCATCAAAATGCATTGATCCTTGCACACCATTATCAGCAATACACATACTTTAGGTAGAAACGCGCAATACAAACGGGTATTTCGCTTATAATATTGTCATTGTATTGTAACAGAAAGACAAATAAACGGAAGCGGAGAGGAAAAAAATCACGGTGCCTTTGAGTCACTTCAACATGAATGGAAGGAGGCTAGCTGAGAGTGAACGCCCTTTTTAATTTCCTGAAAAAGATACACGTCTTGTTTCTACACGCTCGCTTGGGTGTTTGCTGGACTGGTAACGCGTTAAATATTTTCGGAAAAAAAGAGGCTGCGGAAGGGGTAAAGGGATCCGTTAGCAAATCGAGCCCCATTCTCTCCTTTCATTCAAAGAGGGCCAAACAATGAGCCTCGGAGCATCCCTAATGTCGCCTCACTCGGACGTCGAAGAGGCAGCTTGTGATAAAAAAACAAACACGTTTACCCATACGAAAATAAGACATGTACACGATATCTATGTTATGTGTATGTGTTCATCGACAAAGGTAATTGATGGAAACCAACCTGAGTTAATAGCTTGTTTTTGATTCCCGATCCGCAACACAGCTGATGGACCTTCCTGAAGCGTAACGTTATACTGTTCACATCCACGGGGTTTCCCTCCAATCAAAGGAACAGCAGCAGGGACCGACCGGGACCAATGACGTCAGGTGCTGCCAAGGCAACCAGTGATCGACGTTCAGCACCCCGCACCCCGCTCTCTTTACCTACTCTCTCTTTTCGGTGCGGACTACACCGGTGAATGGTACAGATGTGGACTTCTATGTCAGTATTGTTTTAAAGTGATTGAGTGTAAGGGAGCCTTTGAGTCTTAATTCAGTAAACATCAAGTAAGTCGGCTGAGTGCAACACTGCCATCTACGTAGAGAGTGCAACACTGCCATCTACTGAACGCACTAAGTTATGACTCATCAAGTCAATTACGTTACCGCTCCTGGCGGTACGGACGACCAATGTGGCTGCTATTCAAGTCACTCAGTGAACAATAAATGACAATAAAGAGAAGCAGCAAGAAACTTATGACATACAATGTGGCAATGTTGCATGCATAAGAGACTACAGCAATCCTATATCTCTCTAGCATGAATATGGGTTGAGTCAGATTGAGGAAGGTCATAGTATTATGGAATCATCACACACAAACACACAAACACACACACACACACACACACGTTAAAAGAGCTATGACTAAAACTCATACATGCTAACATTTGTCCAAGTTTAATATTTTAGCTTAACTTCAAAATAAGAATCGAATCATGACTGGAATCATTCACAACATATAACCACAGCAACTTTCAATGCTGTATTAATAACACTAGCATAGAACACTTCCTCTTTTAAATAAGTATTATGGAGAATGAGGACACTGATACAAATTGACTGTGCTTTTACAAACTTATTTAAGGTTCAAACTTGGTCTTTATTATCCTTTCAATGATCGAGTTATAAATGCCATTGAGCACGGTGAATTTGGCAAAAAACCAAATCACCCCCATTGATGAATTCACATACACATTGAGGACATTAAACATGTGCCTGGGTCATGTTCAAATGGACACGTCTACATCAGATGGCCGTGGGAAATCCCCCAGAAGGGCAGATTCAGGGAACTCATAATAAGTCACAACATTTCCAGAGATAAGCATGCATGGTAACACGGCCCACCGCTTACACCTTTTTATTATTATTCCATCGTTTGTTTGCGACTATGTTATTACAGCAATAAAAATATCCACCTTATGACCCAGAGCTTTCAAGAAGAGGCAAATATAAACAAAGTAAATTTTTATTAAAATGTTATTTTACATCATTTGGGCATTGGTGCGTCGTGTTTCAGGCCCGAGCATTCCAGACACCAGCAGTATTAGGTTGAAGCTGATAGAAACATTGGAGAGACAAAATGTTTGAAAGAGAGAAAAGTAACAAAATCAAACAGACAAACTGAAATCATCATCACAGACTCCTGACGCATCAGGAATGGACCATTATTCCAACATTACACAGCAGCAGAACGAACACCATCCAACAAGTTAATGTGAACTGGGTCGAGGAAGGAAAAAAGCAGCACCGTATCCATGTTGATGTACACTTGGTGTAATCCTATATAACAATTGCCATTTTGCATTAAAAGCATTGAAAATGCAACGGAAGAAATGTATTCATTTTGCATTGTAATTTTCACTTATACAGATAAAAGAAGCATGAGGTTAAAAAGGGCTTTTACCAGGGCTCAATTAAGTTATAAGCAATAAATCAGTAGCTTGTGGTTAATAAGTATCTTATCATCAGTTATTATTTTTCATTATTACAATTGTTAGGGTATTATTAGCATTTGAGTTTGTCCCAAAGGAAAAAAATCAAATGACTGTTATTTCAAGGCAGCAAGAGTGAGTGAACTCGTATGAATGACATGTGGGACCTGCAGTACAAGAACTGAATCGTTTATTTTTGTTAATCCCATGTTGACATGGCGTTGCACGAGTCAATGACCTGAACCTTGCGACAGTCATTCAGTTGGGAGACACGATGAAAACACGGTGAAAAACCAGCAGGCATGGCCGGTAATCAAACTAATAATAACAACAATGATAATCAATCCAGTCCTATCAAATTGAGACAAGTGCAAAGTTTGTGTAGGGCCTTGAGTAGTTCAGCTTCCATTGAGTGGGAGAGACAATGTGCATCGGTGTGTCTGCATCAGTGTGTCTGCATCAGTGTGTGTGTGTGTGTGTGTGTGTGTGTGTGTGTGTGTGTGTGTGTGTGTGTGGGGGTCCAGTGACTGCGGAGCACTATGCCTCCACTCCTTCTAGCTCAGGGGGCATCGGACACTTGGGGTGCTTGCTCTCAAAGTGTTGCTTGAAGGTCTTGGGGTCGGGCATCTGCGACTGGAGGTGGGGGAGGAGAGACGCGGCGTGACACATCTCTCAACAGCGGTAACAGCCAGGACGGCTCTTAGGGTTCCATGTGACTACTTACAACCAGCCGGCTATATGTGAAAGCTGATGCTAAATGTTTCTGCTGAGTTGACCCAAAGATAGCGATAGTTCAAACTGTAAAATTGCACTCTCCAAGTTCAGATACTACTAATAACCTGGTAATGAACTGGTTAGCCATTTTGCTGAAGGATGCCAGTGCAGGTATGATGCTGTCTAACTAGCTTACCCGTACCACCAAACCTGTGCTGAATATCCAATGTTTGACGCGATAATATGACATGATGACAATTGTACGACTTATCGGTCTAACTGCTCAATAAATCAAAACCCTTCTCCCACACCGTTGACTAGACAAGTATGAGTCCTTACCTTGCAGACCAGGCATGTGAACACCAGAGCAGCCTTGGCCGCTGTCTTCTGGTCATGCCCTTTGGCCTTCTTCATCTCTGCCTGCTTCTTTGCATTCTTCTGCTGGGACTGAAGCTTCTGGTGCCCTCTGGCCATCCTGCCTACAACTAGGGGGATTCACAGTACCACTGCTCGAACAAAAAAAGGAAAAAGGGTCTTTAGGGTCATCAGCAGTTTGGTAGGTTTACCCCATGAATGATGATGCATGGGTATTGCTCGTAGCCTGCATACAAAAAGAACTACAGTAAATCATCTTGGGAACATGACGCTAATCTGGGAGTCTGGGAGGTTGTCTCAACACGATAACGTAGGCATCTGACTCAGTGCCAGGTAGAGGTGACTTTGGGGTTTAGCTTAAGTGAAAGAAAAAAAAAAGGAAAAATGTAAGGAGTGGTTATGGCGTCTGCAGAACCAACACCTAGTTCTTCACATCAGCATTGCACGTTCCCTCCAAATGACGCCCATCATGTCACGTACACGCGCAGCGGCAACGACTTCAGAAGAGTACTCTTGTAAACCATCGTCACGAACACATCGTGAACGTCCATGTAAAAAGGCATAGGGTACAGCTAACGCGACACCAATGGTTTGCCATAGAATAAGATATTTACATATATTTATAGCCCTCACGTCAGCCAGCAGCATGCTAACATTATACATGTGTGACTGACAAGCTAATGTAGTTGCACCACCAAACGAGGCTACCCTTTATCCCCAGTAACTTGGTGAAACAAGTCAAAAGACAGCGTACAACATCACCAGTTAGTCGATAATCCGTATTATCAGCAGCAGGGACGTAGGAAACGGTGGGAACAGTTTAGATGTAACGTGGGACCCATGCTATGTTATGCTAGCGTGAACGTAAACCTGCTAGCGGCTAAGTGTAGCCAATATGCTATTAGAGGGACATCTGCTTCAACGTCGAAGCGTACTGGTTCACACTCAGTGATAAATGTATAGGTTGTAATACTATACGATCGGTACTCGGAAAGGAACTCACCTTATAAAGGAGTTTCAAGCCGCTAGCTTGAAGCCCTCTCAGCAGTGTGACAGCTGTACCAAATCTCACACCGACTGTCAGCAACCGGTGCGACGTTCAGGACCATGTGTAACCTGGGAAATTACCGAATTACTTTTCTTTATAATGTCCTTGAACGCCTCTTTTTTGTTGTTGTTTTTTTTTTTTACATATTCTTCATTTTTTTGTAACATATTTTACAAATGTTTTTTAGATATAAAAAGTATTTATATAAAGGTGCAAAATGTTCTAACATTTTACTAATATCATCTTTAATTTGTTTATGACTATGACAATACTAAAGTGACGTTTTCTTCCTGCTTTCTAAAAACTGAAAAACTTTATACGAAGCTTGTGCTCCTGAATTTAAATGACAACTGAACTTTATGGGTTAAACAATACTTACTTCCAATACAAGAAACATTTACTAAAGCAGGAATTTATATACTAAATTGCGTCCAATGTTTAGTCGCAAAGCAGAAATGTCGCCCTCCATTGGTTATGTTGGGTTAATACGTTTATGAATAATTAATCGAACGGATTTCTAAATATACATGTACAATAAACTCATTCCCATTCCCAAAGTCAGTATTATTTAATGAAAAAACGTCATTATTTTGGCCAAAATAAGGTAATTAAATAAATTGTCTAATAGGGTAATATCTAAGATTTTCATTTCGAAATACCAATCGGATCACACACTGTTTT
>JAOTIX010000089.1:1926742-1937078 GCA_027123715.1 Gaidropsarus macrophthalmus | reverse complement strand
GCAAAAAAACGGTTGGTCTCTCACACACACACAGACACACACAACACACACACACACACACACACACACACACACACACACACACACACACACACACACACACTCTCTCTGACATTTATATTTCATATTTTTATATATATACTTCAGCTGATTGCAATATTAACAAAACAAGATGTAAGCTAAATAATCGAAATCAATTCAGAATCATGAAAAAATGTAAGTTTACCCCCCCCGTTTGACGGTCCCTCAGCTAACGGAGGATGAGATCGCCACCATCCTGAAGTCCACCCTGAAGGGGCTGGAGTACCTGCACTTCATGAGGAAGATCCACCGCGACATCAAGGCCGGCAACATCCTGCTGAACACGGAGGGGCACGCCAAGCTGGCGGACTTTGGCGTCGCCGGACAACTCACGGTGTGAAAATGTTTCTAGTCAGAGCTCAAGTCGGCTAGTTTATTATAATGATAATGTATGATAATGTATAATGTATGCGTGTGTCCACACACAGGACACCATGGCTAAGCGTAACACTGTGATCGGCACTCCGTTCTGGATGGCTCCGGAGGTCATCCAGGAGATCGGCTACAACTGCGTGGCGGACATCTGGTCACTGGGCATCACGTCCATAGAGATGGCGGAGGGCAAGCCCCCGTACGCGGACATCCACCCCATGAGGGTGAGTCCACGCGTGATTCAGTGGGGGGGAGGGAATTACGGTGTTGTGGAAATTCCCCCTCAAACTGGAACAGGAAGTGGGTGACTCAGGTTGACTGGAGTTTGGTTGATTGGAGTAATTCAGGGTTTTACTGTCCAATGCTTGAAATCCTGAGTCAAAGGTACCTCTACCTAGTGTGAAATTAACAGTTAAAACGCTAATTTTTACAGGTCCACTATGCAACTTTGGACATTCTTTCGCTGTTTTCTGTTTTTTTTGCGTCGCATTTTTCGCTACACAGCTCCCCCTGCAGCTTCGGAATATATATTTTACAACACTGTCGTAACAACTCGTTGACAACGCCCCCCCCCGCCCACTTCGACGCTAGCCATGAGCATTTGTTTTCAACGAAGCCTGGTCGACTGATCCATGATGAACACAACAATCCCCTCGCTACTCGCTGTTTATAGCTAGCCGGCTCCATGTTTGGGGGGGGTGTACTGCCGTAAAGCAGTTTGAAACTTCCCGCGATCTGATATTTCTGGTCACATCCGGTGTCATCGCAGACCAGAGAAGCAAACTTGCATTTTCCCTTTTTCCGCCCAGAAGCGATAGGGAGAATCGAAACAGCCACCAAACGCCCCGTAAAGTGTTATAGAACCATCACAACGACTGTTAACCTTTATGGTTCAGGTTAATTAAGGCAAATTAAGCAAAGCCAGTTCCTCTTTAACCTTTGAACCCTTGCAGGCCATCTTCATGATCCCCACCAACCCTCCCCCGACCTTCAGGAAGCCAGAGCTCTGGACGGACGACTTCACGGACTTTGTGAAGAAGTGTCTGGTGAAGAACCCGGAGCAGAGAGCCACCGCGACACAGCTGCTGCAGGTAACACACTCGCACACACACCTCACACACCACACACCACACACCACTCACCACTCACCACTCACCACTCACCACTCACCACACACCACACACCACACACCACACACCACACACCACACACCACACACACATGGTCAAAAACAAAAACACAAACAAGGACATGCACACATTAAAATAGACATTGACCAAGAAACATGATGACATTCGGTTGTAAACATTATTATCCAACTATTGAGTAACACGTGTGTAAACTTTATTATCAAACTGTTTTATTGTCAAACGGTCATAAGACTACTGAACTCCTGAGCTACTTAGCTCACCTCTATGACACCTGACACATTGACACTTTAATCTGCCACTCACATCACTTTATTCCAGTTGACGGACAACACGTCTGTTTACTTTTTACATTTTACCTTTTTATTATTATTGCGGTATATACCTTTTATAACTTGATTTTTATTGTGAATTTTATTATAGTTTTTTTTTTGTTATTAGTAGTTTAATTTTTATTTTATTAGACTCAGCTACTTACACTGTATGTTCTTGTATTATATATTTTTCATATTGCACTATTGGAGGAGCCCAAGAATTTCATTGCCAGTGACTGCTCTGTAATTGCTGTGCATATGACAATACAAGAATCTTGAATCTTGAAACAGTTGAGTAATACTCTATGGACTTCACTGTGTGTGTGTGTGTGTGTGTGTGTGTGCGTGTGTGTGTGTGTGCCCTTTGCAGCATCCTTTCATCAGCCAGGCCAAGCCGGTGGGCATCCTGCGGGACCTGATCACCGAGGCCATGGAGATGAAGGCCAAGAGGCAGCAGGAGCAGCAGAGGGAGCTGGAGGAGGAGGACGACAACTCGGTATAACACGCCTCCTCACGCCCGCTCTCACTCTCTCTCCCTCTGTCTCTCTCTCGCTCTCTCTCTCACTCTGTCTCTCGTATTAGCATATTGGTAGAATCAGATAAAAACATCTAACTTAGCTTCGCGTCGTATAGATTTATTTTGCTCTATATCAAACGTTCGAACTCGTACTAAACATATCCCAGAACCATTTTACACCAGAGTTCCCCTTTAATGCCTTCTTTCTTAATAAAGTTAAGTTAAAAGTTGCTTTATTTTGTCACACATACACAAGGTACGGTGAAATTTGACCTCTGCATTTGACCCATCACCTGTACGACACAACACACACACTGTGCAGGGAGCAGTGGGCAGCAGCGGTGCTGCACCCTGGGGGTTAGGTGCCTTGCTCAAGGGCACTTCAGCTGTGGATGTCGAGGGGGGGGAAGCTCTGTTCAGTCACCCTCCCCACCCACATAAATGTTTTCTCCCTCTGGTCCTGGGAACTGAACCTGCAACCCGCTGAGCACAAGCCCGACTCCCTCGCCCCTAGCCCCTAGGCCATGGCTTGCCCCATGTTGTTGACCTGATGAAGGCCACTCTCCAAAATGAATCACAACGTACTCACACTGTGTCGGTGTTTCAGGAGGAGGAGACGGAGGTGGACTCCCACACCATGGTGAAGTCTGGCACCGAGGGGCCCGGCACCATGAGGGCCACCGGCACCATGAGCGACGGGGCCCAGACCATGATCGAGCACGGCAGCACCATGCTGGAGTCGGACCTGGGCACCATGGTCATCAACAGTGACGAGGAGGAGGAGGAGGAGGACCAGGGGTCCATGAGGCGTAAGCACCGGGGCCGGGCCTTCCATCTAGGGCGGGGTCTACTTTAGGGGTCCAGGGGGGCGTTGGTGCAGGTTTATAGAGGGGGGATTCGATCTTTGAAGGTCCCCTTTTTAAAAATGGCGTCCTTCCCTCCCTATGTGCGGTACGGTTAAAACAGAAAGTCGTCTGTAAATGTCAGATTCCCCAGCCTGGGAACCTGTGGGCTTGTCGTTTTTTTCCTCGCTGACATTTGCGTCTAACAAACAAAACAGGCCTATTTCTTCCATATCCTTTATTAGATTTTGTGATTGCAAAATGAATCACCATTGAAAGAACATCTAATCAGTACATTTGGTTAGACAGACATCCATTTGTTCTTGATTTTTGGTAACGTCTATTCTAATAACGTTCTCCTCCTCGCAGGGCACCCCACGTCCCAGCAGCCCCTGCGCCCGTCCTTCATGGACTACTTCGACAAGCAGGACTCCAACAAGGCTGCCCAGCAGCAGGAGAAGTTCAACCACAACCAGCTGCAGGAGCAGCCTGCCTACCACATCCAGGCCAAGAACGTGTTCCCGGACAACTGGAAGGTGCCTCAGGACGGGGACTTCGACTTTGTGAGTTACGGCTGAACCGATTTTTTGGGAGAAAGCGCTTCATTGACCTCCTATTAGATTTTTTGTCCTTTTAATCACAATGAATTTGTTTTCTGATTATTGTCAACCTCAACTTCTCATTGTAAGTGTTTTTGTCCAGTTTTGAAATAGAAATGCAGGCAATTTTTCCACAGTCCTTTCCAGTCCAATCTTTGCTAATGTATAAAGAAATATTAATTTAAAAAGAAAAAGGTCTCCTTCAACTCATACCTCCGTGATGAACCAACAGGTCAGATCAGGGCCAAGTTTCCCTAAAGCATTTCAAGATTCAAGATTCTTTATTTGTCACATGCATACAAGTATACAGTGAAATGTAAAGTGACAGTGCCACAGAGGAGTGCAACAATACTTTTTAAAATAGAATAAAATAAAGTAAAAGTAAATTGTTAGCCTACATAGTTCGTAAAGTTTATTTGTTGTTTGTACGTTTGATGCTCGTACGACGAACTTTACGAACCACGTAGGCTAATGGGCCCTGATCTGATTTGCGGTATCAAAACAAGCCATGCAATCCCCCTCAGCACTATGTCCATCTGCCCAGCGCCGCAAGCCTCCCTTCCTCATGTGCCATAACCTCTCTCCGTACGTCTCCCCTCTACTGGGCCCGCAGCTGAAGAACCTGGAGTTTGACGAGCTGCAGATGCGGCTGACCGCCCTGGACCCCATGATGGAGCGGGAGATCGAGGAGCTACGCCAGCGCTACACCGCCAAGCGCCAGCCCATCCTGGACGCCATGGACGCCAAGAAGCGACGGCAGCAGAACTTCTGAGAAGAGGTTCCTCCGCGCCAGTCCCGCCCCCCGTCTCCACCATTCACAGGATCACTTTCCTGTAACAAGACTCGGAAAAACTACGGTGGACTCACCTTGGCGCTTGTTTCTCGAGCTGCGCGGAACGGCTGCTAGCTTGGAACTACGATCGCCATGTTGCAGCCTGACGGAGATCCGGCTGGAGAAGGAAAGGATGGCGGACTGAAGGGGAGGGCTAGATGTTCCACCCTGTTTGTTTTAATGTTACAGCTTGCACATCGTGTGGGCCTCGCTAATCTGCTTCTCTGTGGAGTCTCTCACCGTCTCAACTGTCCTTGTTGGTTTTATATCCGCTTCCACTACAGCTTTCACTCTTCCACTGCAGGATCTCGCATCTTCATTCAACACAACTTTGATATATTTGTTCACCATAAAGAACCCTAATGAAGGAGATGTACTGTGATACATGGGTGTCTTGATGAAAGGTGCAGGATATTCACCGAAACGGCACTTTCCTCCCGTTCTACAAACATCAAGCACGAAGGATAAGCAGCTCAGTTGGAAATGACCAGGCACTAATCTTTTGCTTTTTAACGTAAAAATGCGTAACTGAAGAATCTGCTCTCTTTTATCCAATCTGTGGAGCCCTGCCCATGACCAAAGACAATCATGACGATGATGGGGAGGAAGAATGCCTTAAAATGGGTTTTGAAATCGGGTTTTCGAGAGGAGGAAGTGTGGCGATCCGAGGTTGGAGGGCGAATCGTCTTCGCTGGCTAGTATTCATGTGATGTAATGTATTAAGAAAGTGGTAAAGTATGGAAATGCCTTTCAATGATATGGAAGGAGGGAAGAAGTCCAGTACCATTTAGGTCTAGGTCTGTAGTTGATCATGGGCTATGCTATGTACACTTCAGCTGGAAATTTCCTAGCGTCATTATTTTTTGATTTTTATATGTGAAATGATAAACCCCTAACTCGAACCATAAACTCACTTGCCTCATAATGCTAACTTGTAAACTTTTTAAAGTGCACATTCAGTCCTCTGGACTCCTGGATTCCCTTTCATGCTAAACAATCTTTTCAGTGTATACAATTATTTATGATTCCATGACAACCTTTCTTATTGATAGAATCTCGCCCATTTGAACTTTTGTCACGAGACGTCCGCATTCCTCCATGATGGTTACCGTACTTGATTATTTTTATTGTTTTAGTTTTATCAAAGGCTGTTTCAAAATGGTTGCCTCCTACCCTTTAACATGTGCATGTTTTCCAAGAGCTGGTCAACGTGGATGAAGGTGAAGTGTATGTCGGACAAAAACTCACCTTTGACCGCTCAACATACTAATTGAAAAGGAATCAAGGTATCGTCAGCAACTCTGCCTCCCAGCAAATCAAGGTTTCAGTTGGAGATGGATGAGCCGAGTGAATCACTGCTGTCCCCTTGCCCATCTTTTTTCTGTCGTGCTCTTCAAAATGTGGCTGACCAGTGACTTGCAAAGTGTAACGCCCATAACTGATGCCTGAGGTGGCTTCATATCACTTGATGACTGACCTTGGGACACACCTCAGTGGTGGGCTCAAGACCAGACAGACAAAGATATTTAAGCATGTTTAATGTAAACACATGTGAACCACTAGATTATATTTTGAGTTCATCTCCTTTTACCTTCCTCCTTTCAACACATTCTGAAGTCGTCAATGTATTGTCAATTTGGAATACTGTATCGGATATTTTGAAAGTGGCTTTTCCTTCTGTATTTACTTTTTGATACACTGGTTGAAAAATACTCGCTAACACATTGGCTTTTATTTGACCATTTGTCAAGAGTAGATGGTAGATTTAGATTTTGCATGTTTACGACTGTTATTGCTCGGTAGAGGAAAGCTATAGAAAGGATGAAATCAAGAGTGTGCCTTTACAGGCAAGTATGGTAGGCTAGTATTTATTGCTGCCTTGTCTCGGTTTTTAACCAGTGCAAATCATTACAATGATTCTAGCAGTTCAAAGGAAAGGGGTTATAAATGGCATGTTTTGCAACATTTAATCCAAGTATAATTTAGTACTGCATTTCACATTATCTTCACTGTTATTTGTACATTTGGGTGAAGAGTGGAATGTAACCATATGTTTGAAATTAATTTATATTTCGTTTATGTTATGCTTTCTTGAAAGTAATAAAGGTATCTTAAAGGCAATGGTAGCTCTTGTTTCATTTTGAAGGGAAGGGTTTTGTCGTTGCACTTGACTCATCGTAAATTACCTACTTACATCAGAGGGAAGACCCATGTTACCGTAATTACTCCATAAATTCTCTAAGCAGCAATTTTATATTTCAACGTAATGTTGTTGGCAGTTTCTTACCCAAACCAACTGCTAGTATTTCCGAAACGAAATGTGTTTACTCTAGGGAGATGAATTACTTTTAAATAAAACTAAACAAACTCCATTAAAACACCGCGGGCTCTTTTGTGTTGTACTTTACGGTAGAGACACAACTCTCAATCTGTTCTGAAGTTGAAGTTAGTTCCCTCGTCTCTACTTTATCGGAAAGTATTTCGTGCAATGGCTACCCTGAATAGAAAGATCATTTTCACCGCATCGGCCCCGGCGGCGATCGGACCGTACAGGTAAAAAGAAATTTTTGCCGTGTGCCTCAAAGTAATTGTATATTAAGATGCGCTCACACATACTTTGTGTGTGATTGGGTTACATTAAGGCCAGTCAGTGTGGATTTGGGGGGCGGATGGTACAATTAACCTCCACAACCCTTTGCAAGGTGAATGCTCCCCACTTGGGAGCAAAGTCGAATTTGACAGGGACTCACTCGAGTATTTCGGACGAAGGGACAAGTAGGCCAACTACCATGGCAGCAATCCGTCGTAAAATCACATACACACCAAAAGCTCCTGTAAGGCAGGGAATATACAGGTAGGTTCAACTTGATTTCTAGTTAAATTGGGGTTTGTGTTGCTGTTTACACCAAGGATACTGTGACAATTTCTTTCTGATCTTTGATTCTATCTGATCAGCCAGAATTTAATGACATTAACATATGAAGAACACGTGGCCCTTGTAACTAATACCAGTACATGTAGGTACTTTAAAAGTGTACACGTTAGTTGTAATATTATATGCACGTTTGATAGGACTCCATGCATTAAATCGCATACATTGGGGGCGTCGAACTGATAGCCAATCAGCTGCCAGACGGGGAAGAAGGTCGAAAAGCGTGCGCCCAAACTCCTCAAAATGTTCGCAGACAAATTATTCACAATCATAAAAAGGTGTATTGCCATTGCCAAGAAGGGTTTTACACCAACGAGGATTTGACTCAGTTGGTAACACAATACAATAATACAATAATTGAATAACACAAAAGACAAAATGTGGCTATTGTGTATATATACAATGTGCAGTATGAAAATTATATTAACAAGTGCAATCCAAGTGCAAAGTAACACAGCTTCGGTTTCCTTCATGTAGGACTCAGTCATAACCGCCACTGCATTCTCAAGGGCCGTTTCTTTCTGTTGTTCTGCCACCTTCACAGCTTGAGAGTGTGCCTTGGACAAAGCATGTTTCCTGACCTTATTTCTCAAGGCTGACATACTTGTTTCTTGTTACTTCCCTGAGAAGACACTTGAATTTCAAAGTTCATCCATTATCTTGAGTGATACACCTTGCTCCTTGTTGATCCGGAGTTCACACTGCTACAAACCACACATCCTGTGAAGCATAAACAAACAATGTAACTACTGTATCCACAGCTGTATGTGTGCATGGCCCATTTCCCCCATATGCATACAAGTACACGCACACACACAATATTAATGTGTGTCCACTGTTTCGGAAGCTACCTAAACTAACAAGATACCTAAACTTACCTACTCCTCTGATTGGCTTATCATCAGTTCTCGCGCTAAAAACCGAACCAATATCCAGCGAAGGGATATTGTACAATAATGACAGTTACAAAATTTCAATTACAGCAAGTATGCAAATTCTGCCCCAAAAAAGTGTTTTAACATGGTAACCCTACCATATTAAAACGCTCGATCAATAACGTCTGCTTTCATCAGTCAAAGCCTTTACGTGTTTGATAAAGTGGCTAAATAAATTTCAGCCACGTTACTTGTTCGGTCCAGTCCCATGCATGCTCCTCTGTGGTCCCCAGTCAGGCGGTGGTGGTGGACAGAACCATGTACATCTCTGGTCAGCTGGGACTGGACACCGCCTCTGGTCAGCTGGTGGAGGGAGGCGTGCAGGCCCAGACCAAGCAGGTGAGACCCCAGGGGGTGATGGATGGATGTATGGATGGGAGTAGAAATGACGCAAACTTATTTTTAGGTGACAATTTCTCAATGCTAACCCTTCCTGTGTTATTGTCTGCTGAGCGCCCGTGTGACCTTGCTGTCTTTGCCAGGCTCTGCTCAACATGGGGGAGATCCTCAAGGCTGCTGATTGTGACTTCAGCAATGGTGATACGCTTTTATTTGCCTTCTTTCTCTTCTTACTTTCCCGTGTTTTTTTCAAAATAAAAGTTGTCACTGACCGAAGCGTCATGTGTCTGTTGCAGTGGTGAAGACCACCGTGTTGCTGGCGGACATCAATGACTTCAACGGCGTCAACGAAGTCTATAAGACCTGTGAGTCCCAACACACGCACGCACGCACGCACGCACGCACGCACGCACGCACGCACACACACACACACACACACACACACACATTTATGACTACTTGTTATCACTTGTGCGTGTGTGTGCTCGCCACACGAGGGAGTACTTCAACCAGGAAGTACTCTGATACTTAAAGAGACAGCCAGGCCCTATTCTGGTAAAGCTGAACTTAAGGCTGACCCTCTGTGGTGCTCTTAATGGAACTCTGACCCTTGTCCTGATGTGAATCAATTCACCTCAAACATTATATAAGGGATAACATAGGGGTTGGGTTCCAGCTTGGAGACACCCACGCACAGAAAGTGTGTGCTCAGGGTCTTGTGAGACCCTTTGGACAACACATCCACCGTGTAAAATACTTTACTTTAAAGTGTAGACACCTTCTTGTACGAAAATCCTCATCAAGGTTGTCCGAAAAGAAGCGACCCTACTTGAGTTGCGCGTTCGTTCAGGTCGACCAAACAACCAAACCAACGAACGACACGGTCCGACGGCCGCACGGTTACGATCATCGGCTCAACCGCTCGTCTTCGGTTTACAGACGCGCACATTTTTCAATGGGGGTCCCTCTAAGCCTGCTGCGTTTCCATGGATGAACACGATACGTATAGGCGCCCGTAAATGCATGTCACCCCCACCCCCCAGCGTGGGGCCGTCCACGCACTTCCTCTTGGCTCACAAAGCCCCGGGCGGTAAACTGAGACCCCGGTGGCCCTGAGACTCGTAAGTGGAAACCGGGCATGTCAGTCAAACAGAGGTAACGTAACCCCCCCCCACCCCGACACCACCACCACCACCACCAATGGTCCTCCCTGGGTTAGCCTCCCTGACTGCACATTCTCTCGAGCAGGGCGTTGCGGTTCGGCCGAGCGACCCCACACTCCCCTCCCCCCTCGCCGGCCCCCAATTGCGGTCTGCCCCCCCCCCACCAAAAAATTGTAAATACCCACCGAGGCGACCCAGACCGCAACGTCCGATAAATACAACAATTTCGGAGTGGAGCTTTTCCGGTTTTCCCCGCCTACAA
>JAOTIX010000089.1:1897843-1913148 GCA_027123715.1 Gaidropsarus macrophthalmus | reverse complement strand
TGCCTTGCTCAAGGGCACTTCAGCCGTGGATATTGAGAGGGGGAAAGCTCTGTTCAGTCACCCTCCCCCACCAACATATTTTCCTCCCTCTGGTCCCGGGAACCGAACCTGCAACCCACCGAGCACAAGCCCGGCTCCCAGACCATTAGGCCACGGCCGCCCCAAACTATATTTACTACTCCTGACTACATTTACTACAACCGATATATACTTTGAATGTAAACCTTGTGTGGGACCTTTTGTGGCTGCTCTTTAGATGAGGGGCCCTTGTCCACTCCGGAGGACGCGGGCCCTTCGTAGTGGCCCCAGTGCACCAGCGGGGCGCTCCAGTCCGAGCCTGCATCACCCGCCGTCGCTCCGTCTGGGGGAAGGCACCGCAACACTCATGCTCATTTGAACCAATCACGTCGGTCTTCTTACAATGAAGTGTGGAACTTACACTCTATTTTTCATTGTAGTGAAAGGATGGAATATGAAAAGATTGTTTTTGCATCCACAAACGCAAACATGAGCTAAAAGACCAAGTCCCTGTCTGGTTCCATTGAATGCTTTGGTGATTCTTAAGGACTAGAGCGTCAGTTATGTTTGCAATGCTTACTCAAACCACACCATTCATCATCAGGATGGATGTCCCACTGGAGGGCTACAGGAAGTGATGCGTGCTCTGGGAGGGAAGAGAGAGAAAGAGTCATAAATACAGTAGCAAACCACCTGGAAGAAATCACACGCTGAATTAGATACTTGGTTTTCCGTGATACTGAGTAATTGAGATTGAGTAATACTAATAAAATACACAGGCTCAAGATGTGCTTTCTGTCTTTGATACAGGTCGCTTTGACCTTCCTAGACTTAAAGAGAGGGACTCCATGCGGGGACCACCCACCTGCGGGCTTTAGTCCCTGCTGGGATGTGGGTTTGAAGCCAGTATTGGTTCGGCCCTCCACAACGCTCCGTGTTGCTGATAAAAACAAGAACAGAGAACATTAAGTCAGACAGCACTCCAACAGGTCCAAAGACGATCGTCTTGAGTGCATTTGTTCAGCCACTAGCGGTAGGAGTATGGTACATTATGAACATTGTAATTGTCATTATTTTAAAGGCTAGCTACAATCAGCACTTCACCAGATATAAATGTAATTTGTTCTGAGAAAATAACTAGCGATGTACCAGTTGTTACAATATCCTTCTAAAATAACTAGCTGGATACCAGTTGAAACAATATCCTGTAGCGTAACAAGCTAATGATAACTAGCTGGATCCCATGTGGTTAGTGTTCACATCCTCAGGCGTACACGTCCCTCGGTGGGAGTTAGCACGGAGCAGTTCCAGCACCCAGACCGGTACCTTGCTTGTCCTGACCCCAGAGCTTGGGCTCGGGCTGGGCTCGCTGCCGCTGCGCCCTGGAGCTCCACTTCTCCCGCTCCACCCCGCCCGACGGCTGACCCGGTGGCTGGAAACATGCGTCCGCCCGGCCTCCACCTCCTCCTCCAGTACCTCCTCCTCCGCTGGCTCCTCCTCCATTGGTGGAGGTGTCCCCCTTTCTTCCCCCCTGGGGCCCTGAGGAAGAACCAGGGTCAGAGAATTTGCTGAAAAAAACCCATTATTATTTCCAGGGTTTTAAAACAGCTCATCTCAACGAAGGGGCGTTGACCAAACCAAAGGGGCGGCCCACCTCTGCTCCTATTGGTGGAGGTGGCAGGTGTCTCCACATGGGTCCTAGGAGCCGCCTTGGGTCCTCCAGGGCTCCCAGTGTCCTCTGGGGCCTTGTCCTTCCTTCGTTGCTGCCTCTTCTCTCGCTGACTGACCTGGGTTTGCCATGCTCCTAGTGGGGGGGGGGGGACGGACACATTTAGGTTGCCAATAACCGGATCACAAAATACCATCAAGGTGTTGGAAGATCTTCAGATCATCTGCTCTACGTGAAGGACTCTTTTGTGTGTCCAAAAGTGGGCTGGGCAGATCGGTGATCGTAGGATATATATATGTTTACGAATCCCGTTATTCATCGGTAACTGTGTCAAACTGGATTGAACTAATACACCATGCTGCGATGCTCCTCACCCTCATCAGGTTCCTTCTCTTCGCTGGTAAAAATACTGACAACGTGTCCCACGACCACCTTTGCTTTCTTTTTGTTCTTCTTCACCTGTGCAGGTGCCTGCTCCACCTGCACCACACGCAGAGATGGTCAAACGTTCAGAGATAACGAATGCTCAAATGTACAGATTGGGTTGCTTTGCATGGTCCTGATGGGTATTGGCATATCCTAAACGGCCTTTGAGGGATGAGATGCAAAACAATACAGTGAAAAATGCTAATAAACCAGAGGGCATAGAGAGTTCGCCAGTACCTTCACGGGTAGTGTCTCAGCAGGGGGCTGTTGTGACGTCACATTGGATGTGGGGTCTTCTTGAGGTCCAGAAAACTGTCGTCCATTGGACTGTGCCTTCTAGGAAAGAGTCACAAGCATTGACAATGTTAACTCGGGACCTAGCTCTGTGTGTATATGCCAAGCAATCGATTTGACAATGCAAAGGTGACTGGCTCATACGTGATCACAATGGTTGATGATTGACAATTACTGTTTACAAAAACGAAACAGAAAGTCAAATTGCATGTTTAAAAATACCGCGGGATTGTACGTTTTAATTGAACATTGAAAGCAATGACAACACACAGACGTAAAAGAATAAGTGATATGCTTTTATGGAAAATACATATCTAATATTATGAGCAGTAAGGGGGCTCTTTCAAAGCCAAACCTAACGCACCCATTGTTAAATGGAACAACGCGTTCACTTGAACGGCGCCACTGAGTGGACGTTTGTTTTCATCCAACCAGTCAGCCAACGCGCACCACTGACTCTACCTTTTCGGTCGATTTCTTCTTATTTTTCTTCTTCTGTTCATCTGTCTTCGCGCTGTTATCGACGTTGGCCTTGAGAGGCTTCTCGCCCTGAACCTCGGTGAGCGGGGATCCTCGGGTTTTCCCTACTGACGCTCCGCCGCAAATCGCGACCCAACACAAAACAAGCGCTACCAGCAGCCCCGCCGCCGCCGTGAATAGGACCCACGTCGAGTAGACGTCGGGATCCAGACCCAAATCAAGTCCCAGCTGGTTCTGAATATACCCTTGGCCAGAGGAAATTATTTCTTTCAGACGGCTGGAAATTATCTCAGCTTTTTCAAAAGCTAAGGCTTGGAGGTTCGTTGCCATTTTTTCCCCTGTCGGGTTCCCCTGCTGTCACGCTCCCGTATGTTTACAAGAGGAGTGGCTAATACGGAAGCCTAGATTTGGGATCTGGATTTATTTTGAGTTATATTGTATTATAATTTTTTATTTACTTAGAGTTATGCATTTTATATTTGCCATGAATGCCCAATGTGTGTCTATGACTGGACAACGAAATACAATACAAGACAATACCCCAGAACCAATTTATTATAAAACATTTCATAATTGTCATTAAAATGATAAAACCTTGCGGTCATATACGTTTTTGGCATGGTAAAATTGTTTCTTAAATCCATCTATATTTCCTTTGTTTTTATAATGTAGCTTATAGTAGACCTATGAATCTCAGTACACATTTACTATGATACTGACTATCAGTAATACTGCACATCATTGTGTTTCATGTAACAAGTCAAAAGTAGGCATCAATGGTGCATGTTCATGCAACAATTCAAAAGTCAGCATCAACAGTAAATTTCCCATCCAGCATATTGGACATGACCCCGAACTTCTGATACTCCGCTACACGCTTCTCAAAGAAGTTGGTCTTCCCCTCCAACGAAATAGACTCCATGAAGTCAAACGGATTTTCAACTTTGTAAATCTGGAAATGAGAAATGATGTGTCATTTTTCTACACAGATAAGATCAAATACAACTTGTCAATACAACAGATATAGATTAAGTTAAAGCCTGGAAAGATTCATCACCTTGGCCAGTCCAAGTTCCACAAGTAGTCGATCAGCGACAAATTCAATGTACTGTTTCATCAAATCGCAGTTAATTCCGATGAGAGCCACGGGCAAGGCCTCCGTCAGAAACTCCTGAATGAGGAAATAAGAGATGGAGAGAGATATAAATCACTTACAAAGATAAACCAGGTAAACCAGACAAACCCATGTTGAAATCAGACGATGTGAGCCAGCGGAGACATCGGTACAACAATTTGACCCAGTGCCTTTTAAAATCTCCCAGAATGCAATGCTGACCTGTTCAATTGTAACCGCTTTGGTGATGATGTCCCTGACTCTGTCCTCAGATGGCTTATTCACCAGGTGGTGGTAGAGCAGGCAGGCAAAGTCACAATGTAGACCCTGAAGCACACAGATGAAAGGTTCTTGACGCAAAATATAAAATGCACATCACTTTATTAATGCCACAGCAGGAAATGTGTCCCAGCATCAGAATTAGGGGAAAAATTAAGCAATTTAGAGATTGAATGGAAGGCTGGGCTGTCTCTCTGACCTCATCTCTGCTGATCAGTTCATTGGAGTGGGACAGGCCAGGCATCAGTCCTCTCTTCTTCAGCCAGAAGATGGAGGCAAAGGAGCCTGAGAAGAAAATGCCCTCAACCGCTGCGAAGGCGACAAGTCGCTCCCCTGAAAAAGACAAAGGGGACCAAGTAGAGAAAACTACTTTTGTATTTGGGGAGCTTCACAACCATTGGTGTGTAGCAAGTAGTAGCACTGTTTGTATTAAATATATCTGGGCGCTATAATATACCGCCAGCATTATCAATTCCTACATACCAAATGTGGACTGATCGTCACTGATCCACTTCAGTGCCCAGTCTGCCTTACGTCTGACACAAGGCATGGTCTCTATGGCGTTGAACAGATGTTCTCTGCACAAAGAAAATAAAAAACATGATGGAAAAGTGGTTGCTATTCAGACCCCAAGTCTCTGGTTTCCCGCCAACACAGAGCCACATAATAGATTCGTTAACAGGAAATATAACTGAAATGTCGGTTCAATATTATAATTTTTCATGAACAGGTGCATAACAGCCTTGTTTTTGTAAATTGTCAGTTTGGATGTTGTGTTATGCCAGGAAGAGTGGAAGACAGGCCCACCCAGCTGGTGAAACTATGGGTTGAACTGGATTCAATGTTGAATGGATTCCCATAGTCAATCCAGCTCTGTTCATAGTTTGCATAGGCATTAGGCATTTCAGCAATACAAGTACCTTGACCTCCATGCTTACAACAGCCTTCAATAATCAGTTGCATAACAAACAGAATTGTCTTCAATCTGCATGTTCAGCCTATGGGAGAGCCGTCCATGTGCTGTGATGTAAGTGACTGCGTGAGGTGACTCGTGAGGTGAGTCACCTTAGCCCAACCCTGCCCCCGGGGTGCAAGCGGCCCACCATGCTGCTTGCACCCCGGGGCAGGCAGGGTGGGACTGTTCTTGCATGTCCTGCCTCATGACTCAGCACTGCGCACAGGTTCAACTAGCCACTAACTACAACACGCGCGCACACACACACACACACACACACACACACACACACACACACACACACACGCACGCACACACACACACTGCTGCTGCAGACTCCATGTGTCATCGGCTTCGAAACGCTACAATAACAACATCTCCCCGTGTCCTCATGTAAAAGCCATGCGGTGGCGTGCAGCAATGTTGGCGGTTGTTGAAATTTGTGTTTAGTGATCGTGTCCGATGTTGTCGGTTAACTAGGCCAAACGTGCAGCCGTTGGGGGTCTGTTAGGCCGCCGCGTACCGCTGCTTCAGGTCGTGGATGTAGGTGTTGATGAGCAGGCTGTACATCTCTGAGTGGACGTTCTCCATGAGGATCTGGAAACCGTAGAAGGCGCGAGCCTCTGGGATCTGCACCTCTTGGCTAAACCTCTGGACCTGCACAGGAGAAATAAACATGGTGGCTATGAAGTCCCTTAACACATACGGGACCAAAAAGCCGGATGGCGGCTAAGTCTGGGGCCCTGTACAGGACAAACAAACACACAAACACACAAACAAACACGGTGGCTGTAACAGGGCAAACAAAGATGTTAGCTATTAGTCCCTAAACAGGTACGAGACAAACAGACATGTTGGCTATCAAGTCCCTAAACCTGTATGGTACAAACAAACTGGAAAGCTATTTATTTAAGATTATGTGTACAGTCAATACATTACAGTATTGACTGTACACATAATATATAATACACATTATATGTATTATTCCTATCTTAAAGCCTTGATGTGTTGATTCTCATGAGCGGTAGAGCCTTATGATCAACAGTTGTCACTAATGCGTCACCTATACAAAGACGATAAATAAATATGGGTGTTTGAATATGTGTGAGCAAGCATGTGTGAGCAGGCACGACAGGAAATTCCCTAAATGTAAATGTGGTTTGATGGGCTCATAAACCACCGATGGCAAACAATAGGATTTAGGAGAGTGTTTTGCAGCACATCAGCAAAGTATCATGTTTTTGAGGACACAGGATCCAATCAATAGGAAGATTGGAGAGTAGCTAACGAGACCGTTGCACTTTTGTCCCCCCACCCCCCTTACCAGGTTTTCGTTGACGATGCCATCGCTGGCCGCGAAGAAAGCTAAAACATGGGACAGGAAGTGCTTCTCGCCAGGCTTCATTGCGTCCCACTGAGCCAGGTCCTTGGTGAGGTCGACCTTTTAAAAATGGCAGGTTGGAGCATGCAAGGAATTCAAATCTTATGTATATCTTCTATATCATTACTGAATGTCCCATCTCCAAACATACCTCCTCAACTGTCCAGAAAGACGCCTGTGCCTGCTTATACATTCTCCAAATGTCAGGATACTGGATAGGGAAGATGACGAATCTTCTTGGGTTTTCTCGGAGCAAGGGTTCATCTTCCCGGTCCTGATTGTTGACGTGGACTGAATCTCCGTTGTGCGTCCCATTCTAATAAGTCATCCAAAGGTTGTTTCATTATACATAATAGCGTGCACAACTGGAGGCAATCATCGGTTGTAGGCAGTACGAGTTGTAAATATGGTGGTAATATTTCTTTCATAATATTACATTAATTGAAAAACTAACCATCCCTAAGGGGATGTGAAGGGCGGGTGGCCGTTTGAGAAGGGGGATGATTTTTACCTTCTTTATTTCAAAGGGGGGTGCCAGCCCCGCTCAACTTGACTGCTGGTTGTAGTTCCAACAGCTGGAGCTCACATTGTAAATACAGGGTATTTTCCCTTTAAAGATACTTGCGACTGCGCATGCGCGATAGCTCCCGACAAACCCCTTATTACTGAACATAAAACAATACAAATGTGCAAATAAAACAAAAACATTATCGAAGATGACGTTTATATCCTATTGCAATGATTTTGGCAAAACATGCTTTTGATCGTTGGCACTTGGAACACGTCGAGGTGACAGAAACACAACAGGAACAGGGACACTACTAAACGCATATATAATTCAGCAAACTTTGCGTCTAGAAAGGTTGACACAAATGACCATCCAATTGCCGGTATTAACAAGTGAAACTAACAAAAGGTGCATGGTACACAACGGGAAACGCGTATGCGTTGCGTAAAAACCAGCTACAGCTACGTTGCTTACCGTTTGATCCTTTGGGTTCGTCATGGTCGTGGATGGGACGCTAGTACCGACAAAGATGTTAGCCGTGCGACTGTTGTGATGGAACTAATACCGCAGACCTCACGGTGAAAGACATTCAGTAACACATCGTCATTGGGGTCGCTGTATTGACTCAAAGCATGTGTTACGCCTCTAGCGGTCTGACAATGTAAACGCCACCTGAACCATACTTTGTATGGTGCGAAAAATGCATGGTTTTATGATGGACAAATGAAGCATATTTTATTAATAATGGGTCATATTTTATTTAAATTGGTCCACCCTGGTATATCTGCAATACTTGTACCGATTTCCGTTGATAAATGGGTACTGCGAGTGATTGATATACATCCTTTGTGGAAAAAAAATGTTTATTGTAAACAGAAGAATTTGGGAAGAATTTTACTAAAATAAAACACTGTACAATTGAGGAGCTGGATGTCAAATCTTCATGGTAGATACATCTGCAGAATGTGTGTGAGCCAAACAGAATATCTAGAGGGTTTACGCTCCAAAATTGTGTATTGACAAGCGGAACATGTCGTTCGAACATCCCCATGAGCCCAGCTCGTTCCGCAACTGAAACACCTGCTGGAAGCCCATAACTGGATCATTATCTGCCTATTGGAGATGGGGGGGGGAAACAAACATTACCACTGCTATTCATGGACACAACAAGCAGGAAACACACTGACACATATTCAACATAAAACAATGGTGTTGTATTGTGCATTACACTGGCACATTAAAGAGACCATACCAGTCTGGACGGTTAACCAATAGCAACTATCTATTTGTGATTCACTCAAAACAACAGTAAGTCATCTGTGAAAGCACTGTGTTGAGGTGATTCTGCCAAAGAGCATTTTCATGTGTGCACCGTTATCAACGTCCACAAGTCTTCGCGATAAGACATTGTTGTAGGAGATAATGGTGATTCAGCTTCTTGTGTACACAAACTCTGAACGACCTGCGCTGTCGCAGTAGGTCTTTTCCTCTGACAGACCACGAACACAAAACATAAATGTTAAGTAGACAAAAACTCACCTTTAGCTGTCCCATCACCATCACAACAATACAATTATCTGGTGTCGGTTGGCAGTCCTGTTTCGTGATATTGTGTTGAATGGTTTTGAAAGGCAAGGACTACAGGTGTCAGGGTGGACGGGAGAAAACCATTAGTCCAACATATAAAGCAGAGGGCCGACAATCGCGTATTATCTGAAACAATGCGCAAGGACACTCACAGTTAGTTTGTTTATAATAACCTCCTTTCCGTGGAACATCTCTCCTTCCCAGGTCATCCAGGCAGCTTGATACTAAGGAGACAAATAATGCCACTCTTGTTAAGGGTCCATTCAATAGTTTCCATGATTGATGATTCATTCTTTGTTGTTGTACCGAATGTCACCATCACCTTAGAGCCCATTGACAGACCACGCTGAATAAAAATACACCATTGTGTGAAGACTTACATAGAGTTCAGCCAGAGACGACCTGTTCCCAGTGTCAAAGCGAGAATAGTACAGCTTGATGAATTCCTCCCCAATTTTCTGCCACTCTGGCCTTTCATCCGTCATGGCTTAAAGTGGTGTTGTAGACCTGATGAAAGGAGAGAGTGGCACGGGATTAATTAAGTGTATGCAGTAGATACTTGAGGGATGTTCAAAGCCTGTAAATATATAAAGGTAAAAGTTTGCTATGAGCTACCAAGACTCGCTATGTTGTTTACTCTTTGTATACTCCTGCCAATGTATTCAAAGATATTGCTTGTGCACTTTTGTCTTTTTGGAAAAAGGCTACACAAAACATATGGGAAAAACAGAAAACAGCAACCCTTCATGTGTTTCATTACAAAACAGAAGCAAGCACAACTTATAGCCTAGTGTTTGATTTTAAAAGGGCTTTTGCATAACTAAATGTCTTCTTCTCTTGAAAGGACGCGGTGCCCGAAAAAAAGCCGAGCTGTAATACTGCCCCCTATTGGTTCAGGGCAGAAGTACATGTGTATCTCGACAGGGGCGGCCATTGGTCCAGTTACCCTTAAAAAAAAACAATACGATGCAATGTTAAGGCTAACCCACCCAGCCCTACAAGCAGATTTACTGATACCAGTTTGACACATGCTCCTTTAATCTGTATCCCTTTCAGCCTGTGCGGTGGCTATGTCATATCAGCAAAATCGCCTTGTGTGTAGACAATGTATTCCCTTTCAAGGGTCCCTTTGACCTCGTATTTCCCTTCCATAACCTATTCTCCTACATTTGTGCTGGAATCAATTTTAAAATGACTTTCATCCAGGGTAGTACAAATTGTATTCGTGTATGATAGTTACCTGTCGGAGTAGAACAAGCGTAAGCGCAGCGAAACGTTCAACAAGCCGAACCAAACTAGAGGACGTCAATACCCCAAGTCTCCAAACCGACTGGCAAATGTTAAAGTCTTAGTTTGGAGTTTTGGGTGTTATCAATCACTGGAGACGTTTTCAACACATTTCATTCAAGTTATTCTAGTTGGGCTAGTTCGCTGGTGCTAGGCTTGCGCTATGCTAGCGCAAGTGAACGGAAAACAGACATTTACACATCGATAGTCTGGCTTTTGCCTCGGGTGTACTGTGGAGTGGGGTCCGACTTTTTATTGGCAGGCTGACACTTTCTGTCACTTTGCATTAGTATAGCACCGGCGAACTAGCCCAACTAGAAGAACTGAATTAAATGAGTTGAAAACGTCTCCAGTGATAAATGACACCCCTGGCTCATTTGAAAATGACGTCCACAATTCCGAACTAACCCTTTAATCTGAATAACCCCCACCCAGCAAGTGAGCAGTAAAGGTTAACGTTTTACTTCGAGACCTGATGTTAGCACTGCCAATGCCAACAGGTTAAGGGTTCTGGGTCATATACAACTAGTTAGTTCAACAGGCAGAAATTCACTTTGGATTACTTCAACACCATCGCCTCGAGTTTGACCATCTCGTCAAAACAATGTACACCCCATTCGATACAAATGAGTTAATATAGAGCGAAATATAGCATATCTAACCCAGACTTTTGACAACCCCGCGTTGTGTCTTCAACAAAGTGTGCTACCCCAGTAGCGCTAGATAGCTAACGCCACTTCTTCCGGAGCCTGGAAGTTAAGTTTTACAGTCCCGCACAACTCGCATCCTTGTAATACAGCATTCGGTATTTATCCATCCGAGCCACCAAGACAATGATGTCTATTTTTTTTCCGCAAATGTAACGCTTTACCTCACAGAGAAGTTAAAGTTAGAAATCAGTATGCGATCCAGCGTGGAGGAAAACCCTCGGGAGGTTCCCGCTTCATCCGGGTTACTGCAGAGGCATGACGTCATGTAGACCCCAACCAATCGTAGTGCCAGTTTCACAGCAAAAAAATAAATAAGTGGGGGGACAACCATGGCTGACAGGGGACAACCATAGGTTGTTCATATTAAACATCCATTACAAAATATCTATATCTTTATATAAAGAAAGAAAGAAAGAGAGATTTAGATTCACACACATTGTTGGCAAAGTATTGAATGTAAATTAATCTGCTTTATTGGGGCACCATTTGGGTATCATAAATAATGGGGTCACTCACTGTTTATTTATTTTTCTCTACCCTACATTTCATACATTGCACTAAATCGAAGGATATCTAATAATGCTGAATGTGACATTCCCTAAGCGCGAGTGCAGTGAACATAGCACATTGTAGTTTATAACTCTAACGTGCTGTAAAGAATGACCATGCAAATAAAATACAAGCCATTGCGTGATCAAAAATCGAAACATTTTACCAGTCAGTATAAAGTGACTTGCGTAGATTGGAAGACATTGTGAGAGCTCTATAGGACAAGGCCGATATCACTACTGCACACAGTGATGATACATTACAAAGTTACGTTGCTGAATTCAGCATACATGTATATAAATGCAGGTAGTGTCCTGTATAAAAAGGGCTGCGTGGAACTTTCAGGACTATGATTTACAATGTGTCTTGCCTGGTAAATTGGGTTAAATATTGTGCTCCTTGTTCGATGGAAAGTTAAAAACATGTATTCCCCTCCCGCCCTAAAAAACGAATAAAATCAAAACAATACAATAGAATGAGGCACTTTTTTTTTTCTTTGAAAAAACAAAACAAAACAACAACAACCAAAAGACGGACCGGAACGATGTTGTTTTGTGACTGTTCAGTGCTTGTTGCTGATGCCCGGAGAAGTTGACACTCTGGTTTTCCGGCCATTTTGTTCGGAATGGCGTCTATTGCTTTTTAGTGTGGCCATGCCCGCACGCGAGTCCTCTCGCCACGGACGGCACGTGAAACGTCAATGCTACGGTGGTCATGGTAACCAGCAGGTTCCTGGCGGAGTCATTCCGACTGCGGTGCGAAGTGGTCGTCCGTGCGGAACACGGCGGGGACCCCCTGCCGCTGTGCGTGCGCTGGTCTTCTGGGGCTTGCAGGCTTCTGGGGAGGACAGACCACACCGTTTATGGCACTCAGGGTTTGTGCGACCAGGAGAACACCAATAAAGGACCATCTCTAGGCTCTAGGCCATCGTCCTAGTAGAACCCTAAACGCAGCAGAAGCCCAACCAAGCATGTGACACCCCACAGGGGGTGGGGGCATGTGCACTGCAGACTTACATTCAGGAAGCCGGGAACGCTCATGGTGCGTAGGATCTTCCGGAAAGCTCCGGGTAGCGTCCCCAGCTCTCCCTCTGCCTGCGTGACCTGCTCCTCCATGTCACCGACGTTTGCACCCACCATTTTGACAAAGGCCTGAGGTTAAACACAATGTGTGGGTGGCAGGTACTCAGCAGGTATAACACACACACACACACACACACACACACACACATATATATATATATATATATATATGATGATGACGATGAAAATTAAAGCAGGCATTTACTTCCAACTTGTCAATTCTTCTGTAAATTTGTCTCATTTCATCAGACTTTCTCTGAATTTGAGGTAGATTCTCGTTCACTATCTGGGAAGTATCATTACGGATCTGGAGGGAAAACAAACAACACGACGGTTAAAACAACAAACAAAACAACAAAACAATGAGGCTAACTTCTAGATGTTTTAAAAAGGGAAGGGCATAAAATGGGAAGGGCAGATTAAATCAAAGTGCATGTCCCCATGCCTCATCTTACCATATCAAGCATTCCAACGAATTCATCTACTCTTGTCAGCATTTCTTCCAAGCTCCTATCCAAACAGAGCACCTAGAAGAATCATATTCATACATGGTTACTATACACTAGCTATATACTGGTTCGGCATAGAGCCAACTACCCACAATGTCTTTGTTATGGAGAGCTTCCCGTTGGATTTGCTACATTCCTTGCATCACACATATCTCGTTAACGCTGGGCCAGGGTTACACAGACCCAGCCTCTCTCTGCATGTAAAGGCGCATCTTCCCTATGTCAATATTGCATGTCCTACCTCCTCTCCGGCAGACGCTCTCACATAGGAGGAATAACTCAGAGCCGTGTATCTCAGAAGCCCATCGTCATCTTGGTCCGAGTCGTCCGGAGTAGCGATCCCTGGCTCTGGTTCATTAAAGCTGGGGCTCTGGGAGACTGCTGCTGCTGCACCAAAGCTGGGACTCTGCGACACTGTGCCGCTGCTCAAGATCTCACTCACCATGGACAAACTGCTCGCACTCTGAGACACTATGCCGCTGTCTTTGCTTATTTCAGCACTGGACTCCTCCAGGGGAGATAAGAAGCCCACTCTGTCCATCCGCTGATGGTCCATTTTGTTGCTGTGGTTTGCTCTACTACCGTTTTTTGTTTTTTTTAGAACTAATCACGTGTGTTCCATTCGGAAGGAAGCCTTCGAGGTTCAAAATGCGTCCCCACAACGCGAATGAGGAATATACGAACACAACAGCCAAAATTGGCCATTATTGACAAAATGTACATGGGTACAAAGTAGTACAACACACAAACCCTTGCCATTTTAACGGTTTATAACAGAATTGCACTGAACAGGAGCATACTATGAATGATTGTGTGCCAAATTTACCCCCGAGTTACCAGAATAATTGTAGAACAAATAATATCGTCAATCAATATAAATTCGGACACGACCTTTATTATTCTAAAATACTTCACATAATATGCCGAACTATCGTAGGTCATATTATTGCGTAAACAACGTGGCGCTTGATTGGCCAGCAGATGGCAGCAGGGATTTTGTTTTTCGGCCCGTGGTCGAGAGCTTTAACAGACTGAGAGAAAGATCACGTTGCATTTTAAGCGAGTGCCGACTCGTTGGTACCTCTCAGAAAACAAGTCTTTAGTCATCGCAGTCTTATGTTACAGGTTGAAAATGAAGTTGTCGGTGGTAAATTAGCCTACTTTAGCCTCACAATGTCGCTTGTGTGCACTACCAGTGGAATGTAAGAATGTGTACAGTAATGCATGGACGATTCAATTAGGCCTACTTATGTCACTGATTGGGGGTTAATGTGAGGCTAATATATATTTAAGGGTAACAACCCGTCAGATGTACTGAATAAATGTGTTGTCTGACCCAAGCGACCAATGGCCGACAAGAATATAACAGTTCCATTGACTTGCAATTCAAGTTTCCTCTGTTTATATTTTGATATTGTTCCTATTAAAACTATTCACGGGTCTATGAGAAAATAAAGAAACATGTTAAGTTTGGAATAATTTATTTGTAAAGGTACAACAATTTGATCAAATTCGGCAATGCAGTAAGGAAGAATATAAAAACAGACAGGATTCACGACATTGATAAGAAATATAGTATTGCTGAATTAATTACAGAAGTTATGATTTTAAAAAGGTCTATTAGGAAAACATAAAAGTTGGTCCCAGTAAGAAGAACAAAACAACAGATCAACAACTCAATAAAAGTGGTCTCTAATGTGAATAGAATACAGTGGATTTACCTAAAACACTTTCTTGTCCCAAAATGTATAACGTCACATACAAATGAAAATAAAGACGGCGAAAATGTTTAGAAATGCACAGCAACACGTCAATTCTTAGTTCATCCTTTTTCGATTTTAAAATCCATTTTTCAAATCTTACCCTTTATCTTTTACAAAAAGAAAACGAACAAGAAGGAGTTATAAAATGAGTTTGTGTACTGACTCATGGGAAGCATGCCAACTCGCATGTGTGCCGGCCCAGCCTTTAAATCGACCCAGTTCAAGTCTCCAGGCAGCCGGGAGGGCTTGCCGTCTGTCTGTCTGTGTGAATGTGTATGCATGTGTATTGTGTGTCGTGCGTGTGCGTGCGTTATAGGGTGATGACAGTGCCGTCCTCCTCCACCCCGCCCCTGGGCATGGCCAGGCTGCTGCGAGGGTCCGTCCTCAGGGAGCTGAGGATTTTATGCAGGCTGCCGTTGCTGTGTCTCAGGGCCGGGTTGCTGCTGTGGTGCTGGGGCCCGTTCTGCAGGTTCAGGTCTCTGTTGAGCTGGTAGCTCAGGCTGTTTTGGTGGTGGTGGTGCTGCTGCTGGTGGTGGTGGTGGTGCTGCTGATGATGGTGTTGATGGTGGTGCGAGCTTCCGTTGAGGCTGAGCTGGGAGTGGAAGGAGGCGGTGGACACCACCGACGCGGGGCGAGAGGAGGGGCTCGGGGGTTCGGCCGGGGCGGGCGCGGACGCCGCCGGCACTGGCGGTGG
>JAOTIX010000089.1:1598843-1609938 GCA_027123715.1 Gaidropsarus macrophthalmus | reverse complement strand
AGTGCAGTTCCAAGGGGCGTCTTTCCGCTGAAGGCCACTGGAGTTGGATTCCCCATGTCCACAGCTTACCTGTAGGCCTCCAGCAATATGACCAATCCATAACCTACCCGCTCCTTTTGAATACAGTGTAGGTTGAACAGACGTTACCATCATGTATTGAACACACAAGTATTAAGTTTAAGTTAAGTTTAATGGTAGGTCATGATTTAGGTTATTCCTATGTTCATAAGTTTCCTTTCTGATGTCATTGCTATCTTTCTCCCTTCACTTCCTTATACGATCAGCTGTATCCACTTTCCTGGCTATATCAGTCCTTCGCACTGGATGAATGACAGCTGGAGGGGGTTTCACGGGAGTTGTGCTCCTAGCTGGAGATGTCATGCAGCTACACCCATGGATTTGAACGGTCATTATATCATGTGATCATGTGCCTCTCCCTTCTACACACATACAGATACACACGGGTCACCTGTCACACACACACACAGTCAACAGATATAGGAGCTAGTCACTGCAACAATGTTTTCTATTTATTGTAAGCAACTTATACCGTGCCAATACTGTGAGATGAAAATGAGATTTCAAAGCATCTGCAGCAGACCTTATTTGTTTACATTCGGAAGTGAATTCCCACCAGTGTAACATTTAGCAGTCAAAACATTGCTTTTCTTCATTATTTGTGTGTTTTGTTATTGCGACAAAAAGACAAGACGACAAAAGCTTCTCCTTTTTTGGCAATGAATGACGAATGAAATCATTTTATTTTCCCACGATATTTAGATATTTAGTATTTGTTTTTTTTAAGTAGTGTGTCGATATCACCATGATCTCTTCTCTAGGCCAGACAGACGCTGGGGCGCGTACCCTCCTTTCCTACGGAAGCTTTTCCGGTGGGTTCTGATGAGCATAAGCCAGTCCTTGAGAAGAGAGCTATGCGTGGAGGAGGAGGAGGGGGAGGAGGGGGGTGGGTGGGGCGGGGAGGCCCGTTGTTGCCACTGCAGCGGCGGTGGCCAGGCGCTCCTCGGCGTTGCCGGGATTCATTTGGTCTTCGCCGCCTTCTGGGCGGACTTGGTGACCTTGCCGCTGCCGGCGAGCTTCTTGTCCACGGCCTTGATGACGCCGACGGCCACGGTCTGCCTCATGTCGCGCACGGCGAAGCGACCTGCGGGGGAGGGGAGACGGTGTTATGGATCTGTGGATCTGTTTAGGTGTGGTCTGGGAGGGTGTTCAGGGTGATGTGCAGCCGGTGCCTCCAGGGTTAAATGTAGGACAGATATGGCCTGGAACTGAAGTTTACCAAATTATACTCAATTATACTTGGTACCTTTCTATATACATTTAAATACAGTGCATGATTTAGAACCACACATTGGTTGCTAGGGTTTGGGGCAATTGGGACATTATTGTGCTACTTACTTAAGATCACTTCAGATTTAGCCTTTTGTTCATCATGGGTGTCATAATAAGAGATGCCAGAGTTCAATTTGATATGAAGAGTTCACAATATACTTATGACTACAAACCTTCCAAAAACAACCAATGTCTTCAACAAACCGTGTAGTTGTAGTTCAATGGAACTACAAACACTGAAGCCCATTTGTGTGTGTGTGTGTGTGCGCGCGTGGGTTTGACGTGGCGTGTGCGTCACTCACCCAGAGGGGGGTACTGGGCGAAGCTCTCCACACACATGGGCTTGCCGGGCACCATGGTGATGATGGCGGCGTCGCCGGACTTCAGGGACTTGGGGTTGTCCTCAAGCTTCTTGCCAGAGCGACGGTCGATCTTCTCCTTCAGCTCGCTGAACTTGCAGGCGATGTGGGCGGTGTGGCAGTCCAGCACAGGGGCATAGCCCTGGGAGATGGTGCCGGGGTGGTTCAGAATGATAACCTGGTGGAGGACGGAGGGGTGGAGCCGTGAGTGAAGTGATTCAGAGGCGTGGCCTTAGGGACGGTGCACCAATCACAGGCCTGCTTCTGGACTGGAGCAGGTAACGGATGTCGGCTAAACTAGCCGTCGGAGATGTTGACCATGGGCTGGTGCCCTGGACTGGGGGGCACCATCGATGCTTAAATTCTTTCCTAGCCACCCTGGCCCCATAATTATGAACCACGTTTGTTTAGGAGGAGGTGTATCCATTTAGTCATAACGAAGCGCCACAAAATAACGACTTTGTCTGGTGCAACCCGTTTGGATTGAGTAACGGGTAAACTGCAATTTGGAAGGTATTTACATGATCATAGACTACGTCTGAATTTAGGCAAAGCGGTGGCAAGGCACCTGGCACCTAACAGGAGAAGACCTGTAATAGGGGTTATAGGCTGCACCTGCCTTTGCTCTCACCCTCTGTGGTTAAAGATCTGTAGTACGATAACCGCGTTGATGCTGTTGGGTCTCCTGAATTATTATATGTTGATCTGTTTTTTTTATCAAAACGTCCAATGCACTCTTGACGTTCTGGTGGGAACGCAAGTCAAAATCAGAATGGACATAAGCGATGAAAACAGATCGAACCAAAACCTAAGGGAGCTGTCGAACGCGAGAACGCGACAGCGCGTCGCTTCGCTCTCGTCCGCGGTGCCGCCCGCTCACCTGGGCGGTGAAGTTGTCCGCCTGCATGGGGGGGTCGTTCTTGCTGTCGCCCGCCACGTTGCCACGACGGATCTCCTTGACAGACACGTTCTTGACGTTGAAACCCACGTTGTCGCCGGGCGTGGCCTCCGTCAGGGTCTCGTGGTGCATCTCCACCGACTTCACCTCAGTGGTCACGTTGGCGGGGGCGAAGGTCACGATCATGCCGGCCTTCAGGATGCCTGTCTCCACGCGGCCCACGGGGACGGTGCCAATACCTGGGGTGGGGGGAGCGGAGCTAGGTCAGGCCACTTTGCTTCATGTAACGTTCAACGTCTGTACCACTATGAGTCCAATGAGAGTCCAATCCAACCATTGGACTCTCTCCCTCTCGGATCGCAGCTACGGCACCTTGAGGAATACCTGCAGGTGATCCTAGTTTTGACTATAGGACCCCTGGTCAAGGGCTAATGCTCACCGCCAATCTTGTAGACGTCCTGGAGGGGCAGGCGGAGGGGCTTGTCGGTGGGCCGGCTGGGGGGCAGGATGGCGTCCAGGGCCTCCAGGAGGGTGGTGCCGCTGGCATTGCCGTCCTTGCGTTCGATCTTCCATCCCTTGAACCAGGCCATCTGAGGAGAACGGGCATGAGGTCAGGGAATCTCTCCACCCTGGGTGGAGTCTGCCTTTACCTTTGCTCCTAAACGCTGGGGCGGGAAGTGAATTGTGATGTTGTGGAACATTTTTGGGGTTTGTGAAAGAAGATTTAGATTTGGTTTTATGGTTTGATCTCTTCATCTTGGAGAATGCTGCTTCTTGTCTGGTTTGGAAGCTGATCTGTCGCATGGAGTCTCATTACATTGGTGTTGCAGTGTAGGACATGTATGACCATGTGACATGACATGCTGCGTGAACCTTTTCAGCCAGCAAATGGAAATAGAACGGATTTAGAGGGATATTTCATGGCGTCGATTATTCCACTGCTGGGACGTGATGTATTCTTAACATTTCCCATACTGTTGAACAAAAGCGAGGGCAGTGGTGAAACACAAACATAACCAGGTTCAATCCTGAGAGAGCGAGAAGTCGAAGGCCCTGTCTTTACTTCCTCTTTAGCTATTTGCATGCACACGGGGACAGGATGGCCGCCGCTCACCTTCTCGCTGGCCTCCAGCATGTTGTCTCCGTGCCAACCGGAGATGGGCACGAAGGCCACGGTGGCCGGGTTGTAGCCGATCTTCTTGATGTACTGGCTGACCTCCTTGGTGATCTCCTCGAAGCGGGCCTGGCTGTAGGGGGGCTCAGTGGAGTCCATCTTGTTGACCCCCACGATGAGCTGCTTCACTCCCAGGGTGAAGGCCAGGAGGGCATGCTCGCGGGTCTGGCCGTTCTTGGAGATACCGGCCTCAAACTCACCCACGCCACCGGCGACGATCAGCACTGCGCAGTCCGCCTGGCGATAGAAATAATGAGGAGTGTGTGAGTATTGGTCAACATGTTCATTTATTTCAGGGAATGTACTAGAACCACGCCTTGTCATGTCATTTGCTGCGGTACAGAGGCTTGTGCGTGTCATTTAGATAGTGCTGAACTCATCATTGAAAAACCCATCGTATACATTTGGAGATGATTCTGTGTGAAGTGATGAAATGAAGGGCTACCGTTGGTTTGATGCTGAAATGATCAACTGAATGCAGAGACGGTGGAAAATATCGCCACGAATAGTCTTGCTATCCTTAACTCAATTTCACATTGAAACTCTGAAGCGAAGATGTAGGCTGAGCCCTACCTGGGAGGTCCCAGTGATCATGTTCTTGATGAAGTCCCTGTGTCCGGGGGCATCGATGATGGTGACGTAATACCTGCCGGTCTCAAACTTCCACAGGGCGATGTCAATGGTGATACCGCGCTCACGCTCTGCTTTCAGCTTGTCCAGCACCCAGGCGTACTTGAAGGAGCCCTTGCCCATCTGAGAGAGGCCACGTTTCATGAGTGAAAGGAGATGAAAGCGTTAGTGTGGTACAGTCAGAAGCAAATGGAGACGTCAAATGTTCAACACATCTCCATCAAGGAAAAATATATGCAACTGGTATATGTTGTATTATATTACCTTATCACATTAAATATTAATATGATATATTATATGGAATATGGAATGATACTATATTATATATAATTATCCTGGTGGAAATTGGAAAGACCACATTACATATTTGAGCACTAGATAAGATTTTTGACCTACGATTTAATATACAGGAAGTGTGTTAGTAATTTCATCCATTATGTAGTGATATAACACATGCCATGTATCACACGTCAAAATAAGAGTTGTGTTGCAACTGTGGCTCATCGTTCTCGTTAGTATTGAATTAGGTTCTGATTGAGTCACGTCGTGGTATAAGTAGTATACCTGGAGGATAAGAGTCGAAATAATGAGATCAAAACTCATGACTTTTTCTTTCATTATGACATGACTTACAATGGGGTTTTGAGTTTACACGCATGTGTACGGTAGATGGCGCTTGTGTCTGAGAAATGGGCGAGTGAGTCTCATTCCAGAGCCGTGCAATATGAGCCAGAGTCGATGGTGGGCGGCCGTTCCGACACCTACCTCAGCCGCCTCCTTCTCGAACTTCTCGATGGTTCTCTTGTCAATGCCGCCGCACTTGTAGATCAAGTGACCGGTGGTGGTGGACTTGCCGGAGTCGACATGGCCGATGACCACGATGTTAATGTGAACCTTTTCCTTTCCCATTTTGACGGTGTTACTGGGTGGGGGAAATCACCGCAATCAAATACAATTTGTGTTTAACATTGTTGACTAATGGACGGGGTGAATGAGTCAATTTCATAATGCGTTTACAGCGACAGTGGAATGACATGCGCCATGTGCTCCACGCCGGCCTCCATGTTGAGAGGGAGCGCAGTGCCGCCATGTTGTCTGCAGCAGACACGCGCACCATGACAGTGCAGCCGGTGGAAAGCGCGGGCACGCGATTAACAACCAATGTCAAAATAAGAATGCAACCCAAATAACCATGGACGTATGTTGTGAAACAAAAAACCCATTTAAATAAGTGCACATTATGTACCATATAACCATTTTTATAAAGAACCACCCACCCATACAGACGTCAATCAGCAATATTACAAGCCATTTCCAAAAACACTGCTGTCATAACATAAGCCAGACCTCGAATCATCCATTTATGGGCGAGACCGATGAGAAAATCCCATGCCCTCATCAGTTCGGTCATTGAAAACACAGCCACCCAAGTAACAATTGCCAATTAACATGCACCAGCTTTAAACTAGTTAAACCATACATCCAACCAAACACCATATTTCAATATTTCACCAACCTGTGCCCGAGAAGCTAACGATTTGTCCCCCTGATTTAGACCGTAGAAAAGGACAGACAACGGTCAGGCATGAGTTTTTATACTGAGCTAGTGCACAGCTGAGGGGAGGGCTGTGCGGTTCCCCCCCCACCCACCCCGGTCTGCCGTCAGACTGCAATAGGAGGCGCCATTGGCTGGCACAGCGCATCGCACGGTAGCGATTGGACATGAAAACCCTCGCTGGGCACCGATCACAGAAGACCAGACAGCAAACCCCAGCCCCTGAACCAGGGACGCGCAGCAGAGCTATCGGGGAAGGCAAGGAGAAGGAGAGGTCAGTCGCTCGGGGGAATGATTTTCAAAGAACTTTATTTTACCTGCAGCTTCCTGTCCAATTCTAAACAATTCCAAACGTAAATTCTTAACTGAAACGAGGCACCGTCATCTTTAGGTTTAAAGTACAGAGACTATGCATATTCTTAAGTTACTCCCAGTTGGTTCCTTTCCTGCGAAAACTTTTACGGTGCGTTTTAATCCGCATTAACCAGTCCTTTAATAGAGAGCTCAGGTGGTTCTGAGTTTCCCCAGCACGTCGCTGACGACGCACTGCAGAGACTGCCACCTGAGGTGGCGGTCTGGGGCTGAGAATTCATTTTCCCTTGCTTTGCTTGTTGGCCTTGTCGGCGGACTTTGTGGTTTTTCCGGCGCCGGCGGCCTTCTTGTCAACGCTCTTGATGACGCCGACAGCCACGGTCTGCCTCATGTCACGCACGGCGAAGCGTCCTGTAGCGCGGCGGGGGGAGGAAATCAAGACGCCTGGTCATACAACGGGCATCAAACCGACACGGAACCGAAAAACATGACGTGTGGTGGGTGGTGGTTTCTTACCGAGGGGAGGGTAGGACTGGAAGCTCTCCACACACATGGGCTTGCTGGGGATCATGTTGACAATGGCGGCATCTCCGCTCTTGACGAACTTGGGGTTGTCCTCAAGCTTCTTGCCAGAGCGACGGTCGATCTTCTCCTTCAGCTCGTTGAACTTGCAGGCGATGTGGGCGGTGTGGCAATCCAGCACAGGGGCATAGCCCTGGGAGATCTGGCCAGGGTGGTTCAGGATGATGACCTGGTGGAGGGTGAGAGGACGGTTTAGGGACATCTCGATCCAAAGTATTACTGCCATGTTTGAGGGGGGAAGGGTGGAAGTGCTCACCTGGGCGTTGAAGCTGTCCGCCTGCATGGGGGGGTCGTTCTTGCTGTCGCCCGCCACGTTGCCACGACGGATGTCCTTGATGGACACGTTCTTTACGTTGAAACCCACGTTGTCGCCGGGCATGGCCTCAGCCAGGGACTCGTGGTGCATCTCCACCGACTTCACCTCAGTGGTCACGTTGGCGGGGGCGAAGGTCACGACCATGTTGGGCTTGATGATGCCGGTCTCGACACGGCCCACGGGTACTGTTCCAATACCTGGGGGGCGGAGAGGAAATGGGTCAGTGGGGCGCCAGAGAAAAACAAAGCGCCGTTGTGAATCTGTGCCATGCGTCCGCATTCAAGATGTGTGCTGCTCACCGCCGATCTTGTAGACGTCCTGGAGGGGCAGGCGGAGGGCCTTGTCGGTGGGTCGGCTGGGGGGCAGGATGGAGTCCAGGGCCTCCAGGAGGGTGGTGCCGTTGGCGTTGCCGTCCTTGCGTTCGACCTTCCATCCCTTGAACCAGGCCATCTGAGAAGAACGAGCATGAGGTCATGATTCATGGGGGGGGGCTTGAACTGCTAGGGCGGACATTTCTGCAGCCCAGATGAGGAAATGGGTCAATTAAAGTCTTTTCTCACCTTGGTACTGGCCTCCAGCATGTTGTCTCCGTGCCATCCGGAGATGGGCACAAAAGCCACGGCGGCCGGGTTGTAGCCGATCTTCTTGATGTACGTGCTGACCTCCTTGGAGATCTCCTCGAAGCGGCTCTGGCTGTAGGGGGGCTCGGTGTTGTCCATCTTGTTGACCCCCACGATGAGCTGCTTAACTCCCAGGGTGAAGGCCAGGAGGGCGTGCTCGCGGGTCTGCCCATTGGCAGAGATACCAGCCTCAAACTCACCCACGCCGCCGGCAACGATCAGCACGGCGCAGTCAGCCTACGGACCGAGAGGAAACCAACATCAGACCGAGAGTGACACCAAATCAGTCAACATTGGACATTAAGGGCAAACACTTTTGTAATTTTTTGCAAATTGTTGAGAGCAGAAAACTGCGTTTACCTGGGAGGTACCGGTGATCATGTTCTTAATGAAGTCCCTGTGTCCGGGGGCATCGATGATGGTGACATAATACTTGGTGCTCTCAAACTTCCACAGGGCGATGTCAATGGTGATGCCGCGCTCACGTTCTGCCTTCAGCTTGTCCAGCACCCAGGCGTACTTGAAGGAGCCCTTGCCCATCTGTGAGAAAATGTTGTGTTACAATAGATTTTATTATTTTTGCAATTATTCTATGCTGAGTGGATAGCGTCTATCCACTTGCGCACTGTCACCATTCCCACAATGGACGCTTAGGCCACGCCCAGCGTGCGCGCACTCGATGCCCACACCCTTCGTCGGGCTGATGATTTCAGAATAGGCATGGTGGCGACGCCATCTTTGATTTCGGAATTTTATACTTTTTTTTAAGACAAGACCTGAAAATGAGGTCAAAACCCTACGTACCTCGGCGGCTTCCTTCTCGAACTTCTCGATGGTTCTCTTATCAATGCCGCCGCACTTGTAGATCAAGTGGCCGGTGGTGGTGGACTTGCCGGAGTCGACATGGCCGATGACCACGATGTTGATGTGGATCTTGTCCTTTGCCATTGTTGCTTAAGTTTCGGTTGAACGCTGCAAAAATAGAAATATACAATCAATTCCTGTTCAATTAGGGGATACCGACGCATTAGCCGAAGTAGACCGCGGCATCTTGGCGGCCATAGCGGAACACGGCGTCAGTTTAGACAATTGTGAGACCAGTAGCATTTCAACAGCTGTGATGTACATATAAACATTTTAAACATGACAAGGACCCATATCAATACTCCCGACGACAACTTCCATGCGACAAACTATATCTATACACACATTAAGCCATTGTCCACGTACATTAACATTCAAGAGGTGTATTCTGTGGCCCACTTTGGGCCTATGTGGGCAACAGGCCAAGGGCGACACGTGTTAGCCAGGAAGGCCACGTCGGGTCTAAAGTTACAAGTCCTCAAAATATCCCGGAGGCAAATACGCGGTGCCCGGCAACTGGGCTCACAGTGGTTCCCTAAAAGTGGCCACTGTATACATTCCTTTTGAACATCCCCGGATAATTGGGTTCCAACAAATCTGTTGCACCCCTTTGTTCGCGTTCCCCTCCCCCAGTTAGTGGCACATTTCCCCACAATTTGGTGGCCCAAATCAAGCTATTCCCCATACACAACCAGTCAAACTAAACCGTCGCAGTACGTTGGGATTCGAAATTGGAGTGAGCGCGCGGGGCGACCAACAAAGTTACCGTTACATCACGCCAAACAAAAGCCATTCGGTGGGAAATTGATAAAAAGGGGGAAAATAAAGTCACCGAACCGGAAACAAGTCTATCGCTACGCATCCGTCCGACCGTTAGTTATTTTAATGAGAGAACACGCTTACCGGTGTTACTGATCCACACGAACAAAGCTACTGCTGCCCCTAGCCAGGTAACAGAAAAAGGAAGACGGATGCTGGGCTTTTACTATTTATACGATGGGAGGCGTTCGATCGCCGCCTCGCTCCACATCTGACGTCATCACGTCGCATGAACGAGGCATGTTCGAGTGCCCTCCGTCTCACATTCATTTGACCAATGGATAACACCTTCATAGAATAATAAACCATACGCAGACACATAATGAAGTTTCAAAGTCACTTTGAACTCCACGAGGACTGGTATGAATAGATGAATCTGTTCCTCTGCATTCATTTCCAAGATGTGATCAACTGATGTTCTCCCATGAACGTTATGGGTCAGCTGAGCGATTTGATTTACAACACGGTCTGTTGTTCACTGGCACACATTTGCGTCCAAAAGTCCACCGTTTAACGCAAGACCAGCGTATGGTAAAAGTCGAAATTATGAGATAAAAAGATTTTTATCTCATTATTTCGACTTTATATCTTATACTTAGCCTTATACTTGGGATTTACTGGCGGGAATGGGCTTCCATAGCCATGCAACTGTAAGGATGAATACTCGCTCAAACATGAATAAGGGGACAAAGCAGTATCGTGTGGTAGGTTGGCTTCTATAGGGGAATAGTGTTCTATGACTTATCATAGTGCATATCGTTTTTATGATAATTGAGGTTCACGTTATCTGCAGATCCCATGCGTGAGAGGTGGTCACAATCAAAACATTGAAATCCAAACATTTACAAACTGCAGCTACTCCCTCAATGTCTACACATCACATATTAAGCATCAACATGATGAATACTCCCGAAATATCCAGGCAATACCTTTAATGGTAATCAACATAATACACTTTTACATTTTCCAACACAAATCCAAAATAGGCACAGGGAGGCCGGAGCACACTAGGGGCCCCATGTTGAACACAAGCCCAGCGGCCCCAGGCACACAATGGAAATTGAAAACGTTGTGTGGGCTTTGAGATAATGGCCAACACCATTGTTTGGGACAATAATCTTTGGGTCTGCATCATGTGGAGGCCCATAGGCATGCATAAGCTAAAATTATACATCCCGCGGATCATTCCCGCAACAAACTTTGCTTTCCAGACGACCCCGGTCAGCTAACAAGATTATTGAAATCCTCTTAGATAAACAGGAGCCTCCACTCAAGGCATTTTCACAAGTCTGAAGATACTTGTGTTGAAAAGACCCCCCCCCCCATACACACACACACACACACTGACCAAACAGGCAGAGGAGGAGGGGCTAATGCTCATCCCCCAGAATATTCAGTTTGAGACTTGATTTAATCTCACAGTCAGACTGTAGGTCTGGTCTCTTTTGTTTGTGTTTCATGTGTGTCATTCATCAGGAGTGGGACTTCACAGTGGCATGCTGACTGATATGCATTTGGCTAGCTCGATCAAGAGCGGCCCTCTCTCTCTCTCTCTCTCTCTCTCTCTCTCTCTCTCTCTCTCTCTCTCTCTCTCTCTCTCTCTCTCTCGCTCTCTC
>JAOTIX010000089.1:1401183-1423255 GCA_027123715.1 Gaidropsarus macrophthalmus | reverse complement strand
TTTTCTCCCTCTGGTCCCGGGAATCGAACCTGCGACCCACCGAGCACAAGCCCGGCTCCCTAGCCATTAGGCCACGGTTGAATCCTATTAAAGATGGGGTATGGGATTTGCGAAACGCCGGCAGATTTTGAAAATACATTAAACTGAAATGGTCCTACCCTCTTTCCTTCAACGCTGACTTCGGATTTCGCCCATTCCAAGAACATGGACTCGGGGAGCGGGGCCTCCCCCGCTCCCCAGGGAGTGCAGTACGACCGTTTGATTGACGTACTTACTGTCCAATGCCTCTCGGTGGTCTTGGAAATCATTGGCTGGAGTTTTTCGAGCCCTGCCCTCTCCACAGATGATTGACTGTTTAATTTCCATTTCAGTGCTTCCATCTCAGTGGCTGTAATAATGAAGTAATTTAGTAATTTAGCAAGAATGGCCACAAAAGAGAATTCCATACTACACCTTTAAGTTTATAATGACCTTTAAGACGGTGAAAGAACATCAGACATCACGGAGGAACGCTTCCAACACTGACGCTGGGATCAGCCTCCTGACAGGCCGTTGCTGTGTCTTGTCTCTCTCCCCGCGACCCCCCCCCCCTGGACAGGATGAGAGAGAGCAGCTGAAGGAGTTCGGCACGCATCTGGAGGGCCTGAACCGCAGGGCCAAGAACATCGTCCAGCTGAAGCCGCGCAACCCGGCCACGCCCCTGAAGGCCAAGCTGCCCGTCCAGGCCGTGTGCGACTTCAAGCAGATGGAGGTGAGACCACACACACACACGGACAGACAGGCCTGTTTCCAGTGGGCTGGGATCAAATTCCAAGCGTGAATCCTCGGAGGAGCACCGGGTTATAAGGGCAATGTCTGCAAAATCATGGATAGGTGCCCTTATCTTGTGTTGCTTGGAAGTGCGCCATTCAAGGGGGAGGTCCGGAATGCTGCTTGAATAAAGCTTTTCAACTGTGCCTTACTTTCACACACTCAACAACTTGCGTTTTACAGGAGAGGCAGCCTGCCGGCAGCGAAACACGAAGTTATGTGTCGTTGTGGAACGCTGTGCCAAGACCAACGATGCGTGGGTCTTGGCACAGCGTTCCGCCACCACTAATTACATCCCCAGAAAGCAAGGCAACCTTTCGTGCCGTAACATGTCTTCCCTTGTTTTCCTTGTTTGTTGATTAACCCACGATCAGTTACCATGACGATAGCCCACCAAGTCCTTCCCAGGAGCCCCCCGCCCCACCACCATGCTGAACATATTAACACTAGGCATGGGCGATCGTGACCGATACGGTCAGAAAAAACGAACCACGAAGGTGAACGACGAGAACTGATTCCCAAAACAAGAGAACTGATTCTTTCGTTTCATTTTCGGCTATTGGTTTAACAAAGTTAAGGGCACCATCCCTGTCTGAAACCTTCTGGGGTTCCAAAAGACTCAATTTGTGGGCTTAGCTCTGCCAAATGACGTAACAGACCATATGAATGAAAGAACTGAAGGAACAAATCAAACAAATTATTTGTGATTAGTGAGGGGAACTGAAAGAACTGATTCCCGGAATAGAATCATTTGGCCCATGCGTAATTAACACCGCCTGAACCTGTGGCAGCTGCGCTACGCGTCCCGACACATTTCCAGCCCGGGAACAGCTCTGTCCTGGGGGGCACCGGATCCGTTTGGGGGTTTCGCTGACCTCCCGTGCTTCTGCCCCTCCTAGATCACGGTCCACCGGGGTGACGAGTGCGCCTTGCTGGACAACTCCCAGCCCTACAAGTGGAGGGTGCTCAACGACAAGGGCAGCGAGGCGGACGTCCCCTCTATCTGCTTCCTGGTGCCCCCCACCAACAAGGAGGCGGTGAACAGCGTTGCCGGGTACGGGGCTGACCGAAACTCCGACCGTCTCTTGAAAACACAAACATCCTGTCCTGTGGCCCGATTCCCCAGGCCTGTCGTGAATGCATGTTGTTGTTTTTTTTTTTTAAGTGGGCAGGATTAGCCACCAGTCTCTGGTGTACACAGAACTGTGCACACCAGTGAAGTCTATTGTACACTCTGCTGTACTCTCTATTTGCACTCTTATGCACACTCTGTTCACACTGTTTAGACACTGCCCTACTGTCGACAGGCGTGCATGCCTGATGTGTCCTGACAGATCTCTTGGTTAGATAATGATTGTGCCTTTAGGATTCAAACTTATGCTACACTCCTGATTGTGTGGCAGCAGCACACAGTCCAATCAGCCACCAGGTTAATCATCCAAGTCATCCATGTAAACATCGTCAGCGGTTGTAAACACATTGTGGGTGTGTGTGTGTGTGTTTTCTGTAGCTGTGGGTTAAACCACACTGATCATGTGATCTCTCAGTGTTGACTGAAGGGGTTAAAAGGGTGAAGCGAGTGATCTCTTGTATGTGTTGCATTTAAGAATTGTCTTTGATTGTTTGGGTATACAAAACATGGCTGAGGAGACTAAACCTTTATATGAGATTGCGAGCAACCAAACATGATTCAATCACGATTAATTTGTATACCCTTATTCAGTACACAATTTCAGGTAACACTTTATGATAAGGAATGGCTATACATTAATAATAAATGATTATTAAATGATAATAACTCGTACATTAGGAAATATAATCAAATATGATTCATTACTTCATGATTTCTTAGAATTTCTTAATCAGTCATTAATCATGTATTAGTGATTTATTAGTCCTTTATAGCCTTTCCTTGTTATAAAGCGTTACCCAACTTCACTTGACTTACAGGCAGGATAGCAGTCTAGGGTGTGGCACACTCAGCCGAACATGCTCAGGGTTTGATTCCCAATGTCCGCTGTCTACCTGTGCGCGACAGGCGCCCCTGAGCAAGGTGCCCTAACCCTTCCCACCCCGGTCTCTCCCTCAGTCTGGACGGCAACCTGCAGAAGCTGTTGATCATGTGGCAGACCATGCATGTGGACATGAAGAGCCTGTTGTCATGGCAATACCTGATGAGAGACATCCACATCATCAACACCTGGAACATCACCATGGTAACGGCTACGACAACAGAACTGTTTGATCGATGAAGGAACTACGAATGAATGGGAGAAAGATCATTCACCCTGACCTCCGTTTCATAGCCCTATTCTCTAACTCTCATGATCTCCTCCCTTTGTCTCCATCCATCCCACCTCTCTATCTCTCCCTTCCTGCTCCCTCTCCTCCCCATCTCCCCGCCCCCTGTCCCTCCGTCACCTCCTTCCCTGCCGGTCCAGTTCAAGACCCTGAAGGTGGAGGAGTACAGGCTTGCCCTGAGGAACCTGGAGATCCACTACCAGGACTTCCTGAGGGACAGCCAGGACTCCAAGATGTTTGGTGCGGAGGACCGCATGCAGGTGGAGGGGGGGTACAACAAGGCCAACCAGCGCTACAACTCCCTGGTCACCTCCGTGGAGCAAGGTGCGTTCCTCTTAACCCCACCCGTCCCTAAACCACCACCACCAGCACCGAGCCTTGGCAAAGCGAGAAGTCCTCCACTCAAGGCTTTTTTTGTCATCTCCGACATTATTATCGTTTATCTCATTTCAGTTGAATTGTTTGTTTGCAAACGGGCTGCTGTTCACGGCTGAACGCGCACCATTGGACCTGTTTGCACAGTTCATCCTCATGAGGCCGAACCAGCTGGTCTGAATGCGTTTTGTTTTTGTTGCCGGCCCTGTTTAACGGTTGAATTCACCTTGCAGGCTTTGTGCCACCAGTGGGAGGTAAGGTTTCATTTCGGCTTGGCTCGTGGTTTGATTTGGCTGAGCTGTCGTGTGCGTCCTTTGATCTGGCACTTTACGTTTTTCGTCGCAACCTTTCGTCTCAACCGTCACAACCACAATCCTCCTCCCCCTCATCATCATCTTCATCATCATCGTCGTCGTAAATAGATCTCTGTGATTCTCTCTGTGATCCCGTCGCTGCATTCCTTTAAACACACGCATGTCTGTGTTCGAAAATCAATATCACTGAATAGGCCAATCAATCACGATCAATCAGGAGTTTGAATGGTAGTCGATTCTGCATGGATCACGGCGTGTCGACCTCCCTGTGTGTGTTAATGTTTAACCTTCAACGCTTTTTTGATTAATGTTTGATTAAATGTTTGATTAAACCTCCCCTTACTCATTCTGCTGCCGACAGAGCAGATTAACATTCGTAATAACCTGTGAATCTGACGTGAATGTACTCTTTCCTCTTGAACGGTTTCATCGCAGAAGAGCGTGTCCCACACTAAAGAGTGTGTGTCCGACACTGTCAAACAAACGCGCTGTCATCAGATCAGTCTCCATTCCGCAATGAAACCCTTCATTTCTGACTCCGCCCACCACAACGCCAACCGCTAAAATCAGTTAGCTCCTTTCTAACCACGCCACCTCCTCCCCCAACAGCATCCCGTCAGACCACGCCCACGCCACCGGCCGCCCGCCAACACACACTCACACACCTTGCGTTTCCCCCCCCCCCACCCTACCCTACCCGAGCAGGTGAGCAGGAGGAGTCCATGTGCAAGGTCTACCTGACCCGGATCAAGGACCTCCGCCTGCGACTGGAGGGCTGCGAGAATCGCACCGTCACCCGCCTCCGCCTGCCGGTGGACAAGGAGCCCCTGAAGGCCTGCGCCCTCAAGACGGCCGAGCAGATGGTAACGCCCCCATTCGACCCCCCCCCCCCCGTGATGTCATCAACGCGGGACAGGGCTGGAGGGGAGGGGAGGGGCCGTGGGACATGGGAAGGGAGGGGATGGAATTAGGACATTTGGTGAATGACTTTTTCAGCAATTACACCGAAAAAGTCTGAAACTGCGAAAAAAAACATGAAACTGATGATGTCATTCTGATATTTGAGTGCTTTCAAGAAATTGAGTGAAAGCAATTTTACAAATGTTTTGAGGGATGTTACTCTTAAAGTCCAGCAGAGCACAAGCTACAGAATGTAAAAAAAAAAAAAAACATATCCCAGAACCATTTTACACCGGAGTTCCCCTTTAACTAGCGTGTATGCGTGTGTTTGCGAGTAAGTGTTAGCGTGGTACACTAGCACCTAGGTGTAAGTGTTAGGAGTAAGTGTTAGGAGTAAGCACTTAACTCGCTATGTTAAACACGACTCGAGTGCCCTTGAGCCTGTTTTCACCAACCCCTCCCCCCCCGGTCCCCCTTGTGTCGTGGCACAGAAAGTCCAGGCGGAGCTGGAGGGTCTGAGGAAGGAGCTGGCCGTGGTGACGGAGAAGACGGAGGAGCTGCTGGCGTCTCCCCAGGAGACCAGCACCGCCCCGCTGCTCCGCTCCGAGCTCGACTTCACCCTCAGCAAGATGCAGCACGTCTACAGCCTGTCCTCGGTCTACCTGGACAAGTGAGGCCCCGATCTCCACCTCCTCCTCCGTCACTTACATTAAATGACAGTACATCAGTTTAGTTGAGGCTTGATTTCTGGATGTTGGGTTTTGGCTTAACAACAACACATAAATAATAAAAAAAAATAAAGGCTATAAATGAAAGTCATTCATTCACAATACAACAATGAAATCAAATCCAGAACACAAAGACGTAGTTGGAGGGAAACATATTTCAGGGCTTCAAAAATTGTTGTGTAAAGTGCGGTTGCGCAAGAGAAGAGAAATTATCTTTTCAAATTAGCTCACTTAGCGACTTCAAGTCTCACTCACCCACGCTCACTCAGTCCCTATGTCTGACTTACTCACAAACTTACTCACTTGCTCACTCACCTACTCACCCACCCAATCAATCACCTACTCACTCACCCATCCACCCACTCACCATCCACCCACCCGCTCACTCTCTCACTCACCTACTCACTCACCCATCCATCCACCCACCCGCTCACTCTCTCACTCGCTCCATGTAACGCGACCACCCGTGGCGGCTGTGCCCTCCCCCCCAGACTGAAGACCATCGACGTGGTGATCCGGAACACCGCGGACGCCGACGACACTCTGAAGACCTACGAGACGCGCCTGAGGGACGTCAACAAGGTTCCCACCAACAAGAAGGAGGTGGAGGCCTACCGCAGCCAGCTCAAGGTGGGTGCCCCTCACTCTGCGACGTGCCCGTACATGGCGTTCGCAGTGTGTCTCGTTTGTCAGGTTTGATGAGGGGGTGGGGGGTGGAGGTGGGCATGATCAGGTTTCTCTCCTGTAACCGTTGACGTTTCACCATGGCATTCTGGAATGTATTGGAGCATGATTTGACATATTTGCTGATTTACAATCGTAAAAGTGGTTGCCATCAGCCGCCACTATGCTAGGGATGATGACATGCCCAAAAATATTTTTTTGTAATTTTTCACCCAGTGGGAATGTATTGGGTCTCTAGTTCTAGGGCTGAGGTTAGGGTTAGGGTTACTGTTCGGTGAGGCTTCAGGGTCTGGTTTTTGGTTCCAGGGGTTGGTTTTAGGATTTTATTTGTAAAATGGGTTTCAGGGATTTATCCTTTTCCTTTTTCTTCAGTCATTTTTTAACCCAATGATAAAGTATTGGATTTCTACTTCTAGGGCTGAGGTTAGGGTTACTTCACTTTTGTGTTCCCCCCTAATCCTGACATTGGATCTCCACCCATGACCTCCGCCTTGCGCACCTCCTCCTCACCCACCTCCTCGTCCTCATAGAAAATGCGCTCAGAGGCGGAGGACGACCAGGAGGTGTTCGACCGCCTGCAGGACGAGGTGAAGAAGGCCGGTGGCATCAATGAGCGCATGACGCGCGTCCACAGCGAGCGCGACGCGGACCTGGAACACTATCGCCACCTGGTGGGCGGCCTGCTGGAGCGCTGGCAGGCGGTGTTCGTGCAGATGGACCTCAGGCAGCGGGAGCTGGAGCTGCTGGGCCGCCAGATGCGCACGTACCAGGGGAGCTACGAGGAGCTGATGCTGTGGCTCCGCGAGGCCAAGCAGAAACAGGACGAGATCCAGGCTCTGCCCATTGGGGACCTCAAGGCCCTCGGCCAGCAGCTTAGGCAGGAGAAGGTAGCCTTGCTCATCACATGTAGCTCGTAGCGTGCAGTAGATGCTAGCAGTTCAGGCAGGATAATTTTGCCTAGCTTGTTTACACGTAGCTCGTAGCGTGCAGTAGATGCTAGCAGTTCAGGCAGGATAATTTTGCCTAGCTTGTTTACACGTAGCTCGTAGCGTGCAGTAGATGCTAGCAGTTCAGGCAGGAGAAGTTTGCCTAGCTCGTTTATATTTAGCTAGGAACTAGATTTACATTTGGATGGTTAATGCTAAGAATGTATGCACTCGTAGTGCATCTACAATATCAATTGATTAAACACGATTTGACATCCCCGTAATCAAATTTGAGAGAAAAGTCTTTTCTTTTAAGTCTTCTCTTTTGGAATGTCATACGCTGATCATGCATCACCATTTAACCATCATCCTTTGACAGCTTATTGAATAACAGGAATAATGGCTTCGAATCATGAGACTTCCTCTAAGCTTGCCTTTGTGTTGTACTACCATGGAATCATTCAGTGTTGTTATTACATTCCTAATGATTTTTGTTTATGTATCTTTGTCTTCAGTGGTTAAACTTGCTGTTCAAACTACCGCCCTTAGCCCGGCCCGCCCCAGTCACTTTTTACTAATTATATCATTATGAACTGTGTCCTTTTGTTGTTTACAGATACTCCAGGAAGAGATTGAGTCCAACAAAGAGAAAGTAGAAGATTGCCAGAAATATGCTAAAGCATACATTGATGCAGTCAAGGTATGGACCAATCATGTCGTCTGTATGATTCTTATACATGAGTTTCCTGAGTGTGTTTATATAATTGGTTGTTTTGCGTTTCGTAGGATTATGAACTTCAGGTGGTTACCTATAAAGCCATGCAGGATCCCATCGCTTCTCCTCTGAAGAAGACCAAGATGGAGTCTGCCTCAGATGACATCATCCAAGAGGTCGGTAACCGTGGCTACATTCTTTTGTGCTTTCATAGGTCGTTGACTTGCGCGACGCGGTCGTTACGGTACTTTACCACTGCGGTCTGAAATGTGTTTTCCTGCCCCCATGTCCTCCAGTACGTTACCCTGCGGACGCGCTACAGCGAACTGATGACGCTCAACAGCCAGTACATCATGTTCATAATCAACACGCAGCGCCGCCTAGAGGACGACGAGGTAACGACGCCCGTTCACGCTGAACACCGGAAGCTAACTGCCTGTGTGAAATGAAGAAATGCATTAAAAACACAATGGATTATGTACAAGGTGGCATTAAGGTATTATCGAGTAAGGAATGATTCAGATTCTGATATGAAATATGATTCATATTTTTGGTTATTTGCAATGAGGGTATCCTGAGAGTCACTGCGCATCCACTCAGCCCTCCTGCTGTTTGTCCTTCATGACCGTTATCTGGTTTGATTTAAAACCTTTTTCTATAAATCCATGCTTTAGAGAGTGACCAAACTCTGGGTGATTGTATCGTTGGTATGTAATAAATATGACTGGCTCTTATGAATGGGCAGTCATAATTGTTCATAGTGATCATTATGTCCTGTTCGTCATTGGGATTCCTTGCCAATCATTCCGATAATAATCCAAATATGGAATTGCAGTTACCTTTGTTTTAGCATACAGGACATTGTTCCTGTGAAATTTCGGTAGTTGGTTGCTCTTCAAAGTATGGTTGTAGAGGCTTCTCTTCAAATGTACGTTTCCTTGCTGATGAGCCTTTCAGTTTTCCCCTTTTCTCCTACATCCTAACACGGTATCTTCTTTGCTTCTTTTAACTGCTTGCCAGTGCTTTGTCATGATGAATGTTAGCCATGTTTGGGCGCTAAAGACATGAGTAAACCCCTAAGAGGCAGGTATTATCAAAATAAAAGCCCTCTACCATCTTTCTTTACATCAGACCTGTGTACCCTGTTCGCAAAAAGAAGGTTGTGGATTTTACGGAGCCTATCTTAATAATATAATATGCATGTATACAGTTTATATATAATTACAATTGGCTGAAATGCAATTTACTTATTTTCTTCTATTTCGTCTATCTTTACTGATTTTCTTCTGTCTTCTATCGGATAGAAGGCCATTTCAGCATATATTTACCTACTTATTCTTTATTTTTATCGAGTATGATAGGTTCCAATGAATTCTAAGTCTTCTCTTTTGGAATGTCATACGCTGATCATGCATCACCATTTAACCATCATCCTTTGACAGCTTATTGAATAACAGGAATAATGGCTTCGAATCATGAGACTTCCTCTAAGCTTGCCTTTGTGTTGTACTACCATGGAATCATTCAGTGTTGTTATTACATTCCTAATGATTTTTGTTTATGTATCTTTGTCTTCAGTGGTTAAACTTGCTGTTCAAACTACTGCTCTTAGCCCGGCCACGCTCACTTTGCATGCTGCTTGTGTCCTGCACCTGTTCACAAATACTCCTCATATCCTCAACCTGATGATGTAAAGTTGGATAGATTGACGAGTAAAACGTTAATGTCCAAATCATAGATTCTGGGTGCAATGGAAGGGTATCCTTCACAATTAGGAGATTTGTTCTGACATTCAACACTTTGACCATACATATACAAAAAAAAATAATAAAAATGTCCAGAGGTTAAAGTAATATAACAAGACAGTGAATTTTGCTCGGTAGTGATAATACGTACATAATACACAATGGGAAGGAAGTTATAAAAATTACTTAAGGAAACTATCTCGAGCATGAAGTGATTTGTGGTTCCAGGTGTGTGTTGTGTTGTGACGTAAGGATCATCTTGTTTGTATACAAAATTAGGATAAACCTAATATGTATCGCCGCTCAACGTTTATTGTTCGTTAGCCATTTCTCAGATTTTCATATATTGGACATTCGTGTGTGACATCTTGCTATGAAGAAACAACCATAATGTCTCATTGATGTGTTCCCCTGTGCCCTCTTCTTGCTTCTACCAATGCAGAAAGCCAGCGAGAAACTAAAGGAGGAAGAGAAGAGGAAGCTGGCCGAGATGGAGGCTGAGTTGGAGAAGCAGAAGCAGCTGGCCAATGCCCACGCCCAAGCCGTAGCCAAAGCCGAGCAGGAAGCCCAAGCGCTGAAGCAGCAGATGAACGATGAAGTGAACAGGAGGCAAGATGTCGCCGTGGACTCGGAGAAACAGAAGCAGAACATCCAGGTGGAGCTCCAACAGCTCAAGAGCCTGTCCGAGCAGGAGATCAAGTCAAAGAACCAGCAGGTGGAGGAAGCCCTGCTGAGTCGCAGGAAGATCGAAGAGGAGATCCACATAATCCGAATCCAGTTGGAGACTACCATAAAGCAGAAGACCACCGCGGAAGGGGAGCTGGGCCAGCTGAAAGACATGGCCACCGACGCGGAGAAGCTACGCAAAGCTGCGCAGGATGAGGCGGAAAGGCTGAGGAAACAGGTGGCCGAGGAAACACAGAAGAAGAAAAACGCAGAGGAGGAGCTCAAGCGCAAATCCGAGGCGGAGAAAGAAGCTGCCAAACAGAAGCAGAAGGCCATGGACGAACTGCAGAAATTCAAAATGCAAGCAGAGGAGGCGGAGAGGCGCATGAAACAGGCAGAGGAGGAGAAGAAGAGGCAGGTGATGCTAGTTGAGGAGGTAGCACAGAGGTCGACCGCCGCTGAGTTGCAGAGCAAACGCACAGCGTTTGACGAGAAGGCAACCAGACTAGAGGAGTCTCTGAGGAGGGAGCAAGGAACCGTCCTTCAGCTGCAGGAGGAGGCCGAGCTGCTTAAGAAGCAACAGGAGGAGGCCAACAAGGCCCGGGAGCAGGCCGAGAAGGAGCTGGAGACCTGGAGGCAGAAGGCCAACGAGGCTCTGCGCCTGAGGCTCCAGGCCGAGGAGGAGGCTCTCAAGAAGAGCCAAGCCCAGGAGGAGGCAGAGAGGCAGAAGGTGGACGCCGAGAAGGATGCTAAGAAAAAGGCTAAGGCCGAAGAGGCGGCACTCAAGCAGAAGGACAATGCAGAGAAGGAACTGGAGAAACAGAGGAAGTTGGCAGAACAAACAGCCCAGCAAAAACTGTCTGCAGAGCAGGAGTGCATAAGACTGAAAGCTGACTTTGAGCACGCTGAGCAACAGAGGGCGGTGCTGGACAATGAGCTTCAACGTCTCAAAAATGAGGTGAACTCTGCCCAAAACCAGAGGAAACAGCTGGAGGATGAGCTGGCCAAAGTCAGACATGAGATGGATGAGCTCCTGAAGCTGAAGAACAAAGCGGAGTCAGAGTCGATGTCCAGCACTGAGAAAAGCAAGCAACTGCTCGAATCAGAGGTGGCAAAGATGAAGCAACTTGCGGATGAAGCTGCCCGGCTGAGGTCTGTGGCAGAGGAGGCCAAGAAACAGAGGCAAGTGGCAGAAGAAGAGGCAGCTCGCCAAAGGGCCGAGGCTGAGAAGATACTCAAGGAGAAGCTGGCTGCAATAAATGAGGCAACTCGTCTGAAGACTGAAGCAGAGATCGCCCTGAAGGACAAGGAAGCAGAGAATGAAAGGCTGAAACGCAAGGCAGAGGAGGAGGCCTATCAGAGGAAGTTGCTGGAAGACCAGGCTTCTCAACACAAACAAGACATAGAAGAGCAGATCACTCTGCTAAAGACCTCATCTGATTCCGAACTTGTGAGGCAGAAGCAGATTGTGGAAGAAACCATAAGGCAGAGAAGGATTGTCGAAGAGGAGATCCACATTATTAAGATCAACTTTGAGAAGGCCTCAAAGGGCAAGCTAGATTTGGAGCAGGAGTTGAACAAGCTGAAGACAATCGCAGAGCAGACCCAAAAGAGCAAGCTTAAAGCTGAGGAAGAGGCGGACAAAATGAAGAAGCTTGCGTCCGAGGAAGAGAAGAAGAGGAAAGAGGCAGAGGAAAAGGTCAAGAGAATCTCAGCTGCAGAGCAAGAAGCCGCTCGACAACGTAAAGCAGCTCAGGATGAAGTTGAGCGCCTCAAGGCGAAGGCCGCCGAAGCGAAGAAGCAGAAGGAACAGGCAGACCACGAGGCTGAGAAGCAGATCGTTTTAGCGAAGGAGGCTGCGCAGAAATGCACTGCTGCAGAACAGAATGCCCAGGAGGTCCTCAGCAAGAAGAAAGAGGACACTCTGGCACAAGAAAAGCTGAAAGAGGAGTATGAAAACGCCAAGAAACTTGCCCTGGCTGCCGAAAAAGCCAAGAAAAAAGCTGAAAAGGAGGCTGCGTTACTTCGTCAGAAAGCCGAAGAAGCTGAAAAGCAGAAGAAGGCCGCAGAGGCTGAGGCTGCCAAACAAGCTGAGGCTCAAAAGGATGCAGAGAGAACTAGAAAGGAGGCAGAACAGGAGGCCTTGAAGCGGGCAGAGGCTGAGGCAGCAGCTCTGGAGCAGAAAAAGCAGGCCGATGCTGAGATGACCAAGCACAAAAAACAAGCAGAGAAAACACTCAAGCAGAAGTCTGTTGTTGAGCAAGAGTTGATGAAGGTTAAACTTCAACTAGATGAGACTGACAAGCAGAAATCTGTCCTGGATGAGGAGCTGCAGCGCCTCAAGGCCGAGGTCAATGACGCTGTCAAACAAAAAGCCCTGGTGGAAGATGAGCTCACCAAAGTCAAGAGTCAGATGGAAGAGCTGCTGAAACTCAAGCTGAAGATCGAGGGGGAAAATAAACGTCTGATGAAGAAGGACAAAGACAACACACAGAAATTCCTGGCAGAAGAGGCGGAGAAGATGAAGAGCCTAGCAGAGGACGCTGCCAGGCTTAGCGTGGAAACTCAGGAAGCAGCGAGACTGAGACAGGTCGCAGAAGCTGACCTTGCCGAACAGCGGGCCCTTGCAGAGAAGATGCTTAAGGAAAAAATGCAGGCAATCCAAGAGGCTACCAAACTGAAAGCACAGGCAGAGGAGCTCCAGAAACAGAAGAACCAGGCACAGGAAAATGCTGAAAAATTACTGGAGGACAAAAAACAGATGCAGCGCCGCCTGGACGAGGAGACTGAAGGATTCCAGAAATCTCTCAAGGCTGAGCGTAAGCGGCAGCTCGATGTCTCAGCGGAGGCCGAAAAACTGAAGCTGAGGGTGAAGGAGCTCAGCAATGCACAGGCGAAGGCTGAGGAGGAGGCCAAGAAGTTCAAGACACAGGCCGAGGAAATCAGAGTTCAACTTCAGCAGAAGGTAGCACTGACTCAGGAAAAGGTTGTGGTGGAGAAGCTGGAGGTGCAGAGGCTGCAGAGCACTAAGGAGGCAGATGAGTTACGCAAAGCCATCACAGACCTTGAAAAAGAAAGGGAGAAATTGAAGAGGGAGGCGGAGGAGCTTCAGAATAAATCTAAAAAGGTATGGAAATGCAAAACATTAAGTATGTTTTTTTAAATAGTTTTCCAATTTTAACAGAAATATTCACTTCATATCCATGCAATTCAATTTAATGTGATGTACACATTACTTTTTATTTTGAGGCTATTTCTTGCATTTTCAATTGTGCTATTGCCTTTTCAGAACCAAATAGATGCGTTCTTAATATCTTACTTTGCTTTTGTTCTTATTTTTGTGAATAGATGGCCGATGCCCAGCAGCAGCAAATCAAGCAAGAGACAACCATTCTCCAGCAGTCGTTCCTCTCAGAGAAGGAGCTGCTGCTCAAAAGAGAAAAGAGTATTGAAGAAGAGAAGAAAAAGCTTGAGAAGCAGTTTGCTGAGGAGGTGGCCAAGGCCAAGGCTCTGAAGGACGAGCAGGAACGTCAAAGGAAGCAAATGGAAGAGGAGAACAAGAAGCTTCAGGCCACCATGGATGCCGCCTTGAAAAAACAAAAGAACGCCGAGGATGAAATGAAAAAGAAACAGAAAGAGATGGAGGAGCTTGAGAAGAGGCGTCTTGATCAAGAAAAGGCTTTGGCAGAGGAGAACAAGAAGCTCAAGGAGAAACTGCACGAACTTGAGGTTGCTCCAAAACCAGCAACATCCCAGATCAAGGACACTGATGTTCAAGGTGTCCCTCAAGAGAAGATTGTTGCTGTAACCATGACTACCACCCAGAAAGTGTTCAATGGCTCCACTGATGTTGATAGCGGCAAGAAAGATATGGATTCCCATTTAGCCTTCAATGGAATCAGGGAGAAGGTTCCAGCCGGAAGACTCCTTGAGATTGGCGTTCTTACCAAAAAAGAGTTTGACAAACTGAAGAAAGGCAAAGTCACTGTGCAAGAATTGGGAAAAACCGATAAGGTTAGATCATGTCTTCAGGGCCAGAACTGTCTTGGGGGCATATTAACTCCATCTAAAGAGAAAATTAGTGTTTATCAGGCCATGAAAGAGAAGAAGATTAACCCCAACACTGCTGAAATGCTCTTGGAAGCTCAGGCGGCTACTGGTTACATAGTGGACCCAGTCAAAAACAAAGTGTTATCTGTTGATGAGGCTGTAAAGGAAGAGCTCATAGGCCCTGAACTTCATAACAAGATGCTCTCGGCTGAGCGGGCAGCCATTGGCTTTAAAGATCCCTTCACCGGGGCCAAAATCTCTATCTTTGAGGCTATGAAGAAGGGACTCATTGAAAGGGACCAAGCCATAAAACTAATGGATGTACAGCTTGCCACAGGAGGAATTATTGACCCCGTCAACAATCATAGAGTTCCCCTTCAATTAGCCTACACCCAGGGTCAGTTTGATGAAGACATTAACAAGAAACTCACTGAGCCCAGCGAGGATTGCAAGTTATTCATTGATCCTAGTAGTCTTGAGCATCTCACCTACAAACAGCTTCTAGACAAGTGTTCCAAGGATGCAGAAACCGGCCTGATGATCCTACCAGTAACCGAGAGAGCAGCACAAAGTGAATCAAAATACACAGATGAAGAGACTCAAGACTTACTCAGCACATCAAATGTCACGGTGCCTTTTGGGAAATTCAAAGGGAAAACAGTCACTATTTGGGAAGTCATTAATTCTGAATATTTTACTATTGAACAAAGGAGGGAATTGATACGTCAGTACAAAACTGGAAAAATCACGGTGGAAAAGATCATTAAAATTGTCATTACTGTCTTGGAAGACAAAGAAAAGAAGAATGAAAATGTCTTTGAAGGGCTGAGGAACCAAGTCTCTGCCAGTGAACTTTTAGAAGCGAAGGTCATCACCAAAGACCTGTTCAACAAGTTGAGCAATGGAGAGGTAACGGTCAAGGAAATCTCTGAAAGCGACTCAGTAAAGAAGGCACTCAAAGGAACACCCAGCATTGCAGGGGTGATCAATGAATCAGACAAGAATAAACTGCCTTTCTATGAAGCTATGAAGAAGGAGATTCTATCACCGGAAACCGCATTGACTCTTCTCGAAGCCCAAGCAGCAACTGGATTCATAATTGACCCCATAAAAAATGAGAAGGTCACTGTTGATGAAGCCGTTAAGTCAGGCCTTGTTGGTCCTGAGCTTCATGAAAAGCTTCTGTCTGCTGAAAGGGCAGTCAACGGCTACAAAGACCCGTACACAGGGAAAACGGTATCCCTGTACGAAGCCATGACCAAGGGCCTTATCACAAAGGACCATGGCATTCGTCTGCTGGAAGCGCAGCTCTCCACCGGAGGAGTAATCGACCCTGTTAAGAGCTATCGTATTCCTCACGAGGTCGCCTGTAAACGGGGGTACTTCAATGATGAAATGAGCAAAAGCCTGAACAAAAACACAGATGAAACCAAAGTATTCTACGATCCTAATTCGCAGGAAGACGCCTCCTACGCTCAGCTCCTGAAGACATGTGTCACTGACCAAGAGACTGGGCTTCCTCTGCTTCCGCTTTCGAAAAAAGCAATAAAGTCAAAGGACGCCCGCCAGCCAATTTCTGAAGCTAAGACTCAGGAGACTTTGGACCATGCCACCATGGAACTAGATTATGGACCTTTCAAGGGAAGAAAAGTCACAATTTGGGAGATCATAAACTCTGAGTACATCACTGAGGTGCAAAGAATAGAGTTGATTCGACAGTACAGGATGGGATATGTGACTATTGAACGGCTGATTACTCTTGTTGTTACCATGGTTGATGAAGGAGAGGAGATAACGAAAGAAAAGACCTGCTTCGAGGGACTTCGTTCACCTGTCCCTGCCAGTGCACTGTTTGACTCGAACATCATTGATAAGGCCACATTTGATCAGCTCCAAGAGGGCAAGATGCAACCGAAGGATGTAGCTGACAGTGACATGGTCAAGAAGTACTTGCAGGGAACAGCCTGCATCGCAGGAGTCGTTATGGAGAGTTCAAAAGAAAAACTAAGCATTTATCAAGCCATGAAAAACAATACTTTACAACAAAAGACTGGGCTTTCATTGCTGGAGGCCCAAGCCGCAACCGGTTTCATGATTGATCCTGTCAAAAATCTGAAGTTCACTGTCGATGACGCTGTCAGGGAAGGAGTTGTAGGCCCCGAGCTTCATGAAAAGCTTCTCTCAGCTGAGAAGTCAGTGACCGGATACAAAGACCCATACACCGGCAACAAGATTTCACTGTTCCAAGCCATGAAGAAGGAACTAGTCCTACGAGAGCATGCCATCCCCCTTCTGGAAGCTCAGTTGTCGACGGGTGGTATCATTGATCCAGTCAGCAGCCATCGTGTACCCACTGACGTGGCAATTCAGCGAGGCTGTTTCAACAAACAGATGGCAAAATCCTTTAGCGAGCCTTCAGGTGATGTTAAAGGCTTCACTGATCCCCGCAGCAATGAGAGTGTAACCTACAAGCAACTGCTAGAGAAATCTACGCAAGATCCAAATTCGGGCCTGCGCTACCTGCACCTGACAAAGGCTGAAGTTCCTGCACCGACTGAAATGTCTTACCAGTACACGGAGGATCAAGCCCAGACTGAGCTCGCAAACACAGAAATTGATATTCCTCACGAGAGTTTTGCGGGAAAATCAATGACGTTGTGGGACGTCATGAGCTCAAATATGCTTCCCGAAGAGGAAAGGCACCGCCTCTTGGAACAGTATCGCTCAGGGAAAATCTCAAAGGACAGGATGCTTATCATCATCATCGAAATCATCGAACAAAGGGAAGTTCTGAGGACAGAACAAAGCATGTCATGTGATGTTATAAGGAGAAGAGTAACAATCGAGGAGCTATACAATGCTAGAATCATTGACCTGCAAACATACAACCTGCTCAAGCAAGAGAAGTTGACGCCACGTGAAGCTATGGAAATGCCCTCCGTGAAAAAGTATCTGTTTGGTACTGGCTGCATTGCTGGAATCATGTCAGACAACCCTCCTAAAATCAACATTTACCAGGCTATGAAGAGAGGACTAATAAGCTCTGAGATTGCCCTTAACCTCCTAGAGGCCCAGGCGGCAACAGGATTCATGGTCGACCCAGTGAAAGATGAACTTCTCACCGTCGACGAGGCAGTTCGCAAAGGACTTGTAGGTCCTGAAATCCACGACAAGCTTCTATCTGCAGAAAGGGCAGTTACGGGTTACAAGGATCCATACACTGGGAAAGTAATTTCTTTGTTCCAGGCAATGAAAAAGGACCTTGTGCCTGAAGACTATGCCCTCAGGCTTTTGGAGGCGCAGATTGCAACCGGTGGGTTGATGGATCCCGAGTATTACTTCCACCTTCCTATAGATGTTGCCATGCAACGTGGATACATCAACAAGGAGACACACGACAGGATATGCGATCCTAGTGGAGATGTGCGTGGGTACACTGATCCCACCACAGATGAGAAACAGTCCTATGGCCAGCTGTTGAAAAGATGCAAACCAGATAAAGAGAGTGGCTTGCGTTTGTTGTCCCTGGCAGACAGAAATCTTCTCTTCAAAGGTCTCAGGAAGATGATCACCATCGATGAGCTCCTTCGCTCTCGGCTTATTGACCAAAAGACGTACGACGACCTCATTGAGGGTTTGATTTCAGTGGAAGAGGTCAGCCGAGCCCTTAAAAAGTTCCTGGAGGGCACCAGCTGTATTGCCGGGGTCTATGTGGAATCTACCAAAGATCGTCTGTCAATCTACCAAGCGATGAAGAAGAACATGATCAGACCTGGAACGGCCTTTGAGCTTCTAGAAGCTCAAGCCGCCACAGGATATGTCATCGATCCCATTAAGAACCTGAAGCTTAACGTCAATGATGCAGTAAAAATGGCAGTTGTAGGCCCTGAGTTTAAGGATAAACTACTATCTGCAGAGCGGGCAGTCACAGGCTACAGAGACCCCTATTCTGGTAAGGTCATCTCACTATTCCAGGCCATGAAGAAGGGCCTCATCTTAAAAGATCATGGAATCCGCCTGTTGGAGGCCCAAATTGCCACTGGGGGAATCATCGATCCAGAGGAAAGCCATCGGTTGCCAGTTGAAGCAGCGTATGAACGAGGTCTCTTCGACACTGAGATGAACGAAATTCTCACTGACCCATCGGACGACACCAAAGGCTTCTTTGACCCCAACACAGAGGAAAATCTCACCTACCTGCAGCTCATGGAGAGATGCATGACCGACCCAGACACTGGCTTTGCTCTCCTGCTGATGAAAGAAAAGAAGCGCGAGAGGAAGACATCCTCCAAGTCATCTGTGCGCAAACGCAGGGTGGTGATTGTTGACCCTGAGACAGGCAAGGAGATGACCGTGTATGAGGCGTACCGCAAGGGACTTATTGACCAGCAGACCTACCAGGAGCTGGCGGAGCAGGAGTGTGAATGGGAGGAAATTACAAACACCTTGTCAGATGGAGTGGTCAAGTCTGTGATCATCGACAGAAGGTCAGGGCGACAGTATGACATCGATGACGCCATATTAAAGGGTCTCATTGACAGGTCGGCTCTGGATCAGTACCGGGCCGGAAGCCTGTCCATCACAGAGTTTGCTGACATGCTCTCTGGAAACATGAGTGGCTCCAGGTCCCGCTCGTCTTCATTCGGTTCCACTTCGTCTTACTCCAATAGTCCGGTGCCCACGGTGAAGACCCCGGCCACCACCTGGAACGACCCGACAGACGAGAGCGGCCCAGTGGCAGGGATCCTGGACACAGACACACTGGAGAAGGTGTCTGTCACAGAGGCCATTCACAGGAACCTTGTGGACAATATCACAGGTCAACGGTTGCTGGAGGCCCAGGCCTGTACAGGAGGCATCATTGACCCTAACACGGGAGAGAAATTTGCCGTAACTGACGCCATGAACCAGGGCCTTGTAGATAAGATCATGGTGGACCGCATCAATCTGGCTCAGAAGGCTTACAACGGCTTTGAGGATCCCAGAACCAAAACCAGGATGTCGGCGGCCCAAGCGCTGAAGAAAGGCTGGCTGTACTACGAGGCTGGTCAACGATTCCTTGAGGTTCAATATCTCACCGGAGGATTGATTGAGCCAGAGATTACGGGCAGAGTCTCCATCGATGATGCTCTGAAAAAGGGCACCTTGGATGCACGCACTGCACAGAAACTCCGAGATGTGAGCGCATACTCCAAGTATCTTACTTGCCCGAAAACCAAGCTCAAGATTTCTTACAAAGATGCCTTGGATCGAAGCATGGTAGAAGACGGCTCTGGCCTACGCCTACTTGAAGCCTCTTCTCAATCAAGCAAAGGCCTTTACAGTCCTTACAGTGTTAGCGGCTCTGGTTCAGCCACTGGATCACGGTCCGGTTCAAGGACAGGCTCCAGGTCTGGCTCGAGAAGAGGCAGCTTTGATGCGACAGGGTCCAGTTTCAGCACAACCTTTTCCTCATCCTCCACCTCCTACAGCTCACCTGGCTTTGGGCGCAGATACTGATGCCTGGAACAGGATGGATATGTTCTCGATTGAGATTACAACCACAGTGCTTACCTTAATCAACACATAACATACAGTAAAGACAATGGCGCTATTCTGCTCTGTGTTTGGCTGAAATGGGTTAGCAGCTGTTGTAGTAATTATAGGAATAGTCTTTCACAAACTATGTTTTTAAAACTCTATCGACATGCATTCAAAGAAGATGTAGTGATTTATTTTCCTGATTTACGAAAGCTTATCGCACAGCTTCCATTTATTTTTGAAGTTTGCTTTTACATTTGTAGTGTTTTTCGCAATTCCAAGCATACGAGGGCTTTCGTCAGCGATATAATATAACCAAAAACCTCCATATCCACTTATCGTTCTGCTATGCTGATCATGAAATTCTGCGTGTAAAAACAGTTGAGCAGAGCTATGTATATGTGTATTTATGAGTATTAACAGTGAAAGATAGGATGCCAATCTGCAGAGCAGAACAATTCTGAAATACATTATCCTCATCCTGGAACCAAATAAGCAAGTGGAGGAAATTAAAGATTAACGGACGGATTACAAGGAAACCACTCTCATCACACCCACAATAACAATCCCAAGATGGCCAAAAACTGTTTTTCACACTTCATGATCCCCACTTTCCTGAGCTCACGGCGCCCTGAATATGTAAGTAGTACGGGAATAGCGAAGAAACTTTTTATTTTCTGATACTGTTTTGATGTTGTGCCTTTCGAGTGCTGTGATCCCTGACTCTTGTGCATTCTCTGATCCTCCCTGTTTGTTCAGACGTCTTCCTCTCTGCCGTCTTCCACTGGACTCTGTTGTCCCAGGCCTGGCTTTTGGACAGAAGCCCAGACTCAATTCCAACACTATCCCCCCCCCCTCCACCCCCTACCATGTCCTTTTGTTTTCACAACAAGATCCTGACTCTGTTTTGACGTCCTTTTCAATGTTACAGCGAATGCTGTGTTTAATTTGAATGCAAAAATGAACTGCTTCTGGTCCGCTGTAGCCATGCTAAGTGCCTCGTAAACTAGACTCGACTAACACAATGAACGTCAGAAAAGATGCCGGCGGTGTTCCCTGCCCGTTGCATGACTGAAAGATGAGCACGCCACCGAGGGTTCGGTTTAATAACGTGTATTCAATCGGCTACGCTTCCGCCTCGGCCGCGGCTGTCCATATCTCAACGCAACAGCGGCTACTTTCCCTTTCAAAGTAATATCCAGATTTGCACAGGGCTTCTTATGGTTTGAGTGTGTTATTATACCATGTGTTTCAATCCGTGTCTGGTTTTTTTCCTCTGAGAAAAATTATCTGTTTTTTGTTGTTGTTCATCTTCCTGTTTATTGCTGATAGACCGAATGCTGGAATGGGGTCGGGGGCTTGGCTCCATGGCAACCGATTCCCTATCTGCTTTTACCAGCATAACTGGGTTTTTTTTATGTCCGATTTCTTTCATACATTCACATTCTATGAATATACAGTTTCTTTACATATTATATTTTTTTTTGGCTTTGCATGTTTTATTAAGTGAAAAGACGGAATATGACACTATTTGATCATTATATTTTTCTTTTACGTTACAAAAAAGGTTTGAAGGATGTATTTTAATACAATGGGTTATCAAGCCTTGTTTAAAATGGTGTATTTATAGTTCAAAAGCGAAAAATAATTTTGACGCCATACGAAATGTAAATAAACACTGAAAGTGATATATCCAGTAAAGCCTCAACGTGTTTGATTGTGTGTAAGATTGTTCCATATTATCATTTGCAAATTAGACACACAGGAGGCGACAAGTTGATATACATTAAATAAACAGGTAAACATTGTACATAGTTACCTCATACACTCAAAAACGTTTGAACAAGGAAAACGTCACTAAAGGAGAGACGAATTGTGCCTAATACACTTTCTCTCACTGTTCTAGTCTGCTGAGTAACACTGGCAGACATCCATCATATAAAAATGCGGGCCCGAAGCAGGCATGTTGGTGAAGCCTCAACGTGTCACCCACATGTAAGTGGGCTGGTATTCCTGATTAACGAACATGCTCAGCCGCCCGAAGGTATGCCTGTTGGAACTCAACTCGGCTGAGATAACACGGGCTGATAAAGAGACAAGGGGTTGTAAGAACACCTTACTGTTGTGAGAACGTGTTTATCGGGTGAGTATGTGGAGTTACATGAATGCATTGATCCTGAATTCCCAACAGTGGACAGGTGTTGGTAAGATATTTTGGAATAGATTAGCCACCATGTAAAATGCGTACTTTGTCCGACTCCGTAGAAGGAAACGGAAAGTGAGATCCCCCCGGGCAGGCCTATCGTGTCGGACTGCAGCAGTGACACCTATTACACAG
>JAOTIX010000089.1:1388620-1401083 GCA_027123715.1 Gaidropsarus macrophthalmus | reverse complement strand
GGGGAGGGAGAGGGAGAGGGAAGGAAGAAAGGAAGGAAGGGGGGGGCAATGAAATGCTTGCCAGGTTTTATTTTTAAAGTTGGAAAAGTTGAATACTTGAGGCAGAATGAGGCAGCTTTACCTCTTTAGTGGCGTAACAATGGTGCTCTGATAATACTTAAAGAATACTAAACACTTCTACTGGAAAGGAAGTGCCGTTATAAAGTTCAAAATAAAGTGAAGTATGATATTTCAAGCACTAAAACAAACCTCTGAGCAAAACAAGCCAAGATGTGTGAGGAATCTGAATATCCCACTCATGTTTAATTAATTACCTCTAATAACCATAATGCATAATTCCTGTTTGATATTAATTAAAGTTAATTAGAAAATTCCCAAAATTTGATCTGTCAGTGGATAAGTCATTGATGGCCCCAGACCTGTCTGACAATGTTTGAAAATAAATTCAACCCCAACTTCTTAGGAACCACGAGAGCTGTCAGTCGAGGAGTCCGAACAAAAGAACAAAACATTTTTTACTGATTCAAGCTCATACCAGTGGTTACAACGTGTAACATGTTAGAACATGACACATATTCCTTGGTTCACAATCCAGTTTCGATCATCAAACATGGTCACGAAAGAAAGTCGTTGTTCAAGGATTAATGGGAGGATATTGAAAGGTGTTTTTTTTGGATGATGTCATCCTTCTGTGCGTGCGTTCATGTCTGTGATTGCTCAATTTCCTCTTGCATCAACCAAGCTGCTTTCCTTTTGCCCTGCACCCAATCAATCATCACCTGATGTGTCTTCAGTTCATCACCCGCGGCCCAAATACAGCAATTAAATCAGATATTTGTCCCAATAGGTTATCGCCGACCTATCTGGGCTTGTGTTGGATTTGGCTCACGGTAAACAGCAGATGGTTGCCAGCATTTTATATAACCAGGGGAAAATGGAGGTGGTAGGAGAACATAATGTGCTGTGTCTGCTCTGTGGAGATCAAACAAGGATTTGAGTGGAAATGTTCCCAAATGCTTGGGGCTGCGTCTTGAAGACCATCCATGATTCAGATTCTGGTTTGACTCTCATAACATTGACTGTCATGACATTTCTTTTACACATTCTGTAAAAGATTCTGGCTGATTGATTCTGCTCACTGTCTGATTCTGCTAGCTGACTGATTCAGTTTGCTGACCGATTCTGTAAGCTGACTGATTCTGTAAGCTGTCTGATTCAGCTAGCTTATTGATTCTGCTAGCTGATTGATTATGTAAGCTGACTGATTCAGCTAGCTTATTGATTCTGCTGGCTGATTGATTCTGCAAGCTGACTGATTCTGTTTGCTGACTGATTCAGTTTGCTGACTGATTCTGCAAGTTGACTGTAACTGATTTTGTTAAAGGCTGATTGTCTCCTGACAAAATGTAAGCCAAAGGTTAGTTGCTTGATAATAAAAAAAATATGGATATATGGGATTTATCATGGACTACCTGAATGAACTACCTTCGTAATGAAGTTTGTTCTACATAGGTAACTGACAGTGATTGGGCCTACTTTGTGTAACCCTAGCTTACAGTATAATCACATCATAGAGTGTGAAATACTGCAATACTCTTTTTAGCTCTGAGTGCTGCTAACAGAACAGTGTGAGGTGTCATGACTCAGTACCTTTTATTGTGTGATTAACCTCTCGGTATCTGTTGTAGTCTTATTCAACTCTCGGCATCTGTTTCAGTCATGTAGAAATCCTAACAGACATATATGTGCCATACAGGTCTTCCTGCATTTCTCACACGACTGGTAATTAAATAAATGAGACTATTTCACAGCTGTTGAGTTGCGCATGCTCTGACACAGACCCCCACCCTCTCTCCTGGAATGCCGGACCATCATCTGAAGACCTGCAAAGCACGGGACACACTTCTCAAACAGCCTCTCCCTCTTTTCTTCAAATATTGACAGGTTTCTGGTGTTTGTATTAGCTGGTGAAGAAAGATAAGGGTCACACCAATAGTGTCTTAAGTACAGTACATGTCATTTGCTTTTCTTTTTTTGGCAGGATCGTCACTGTGGCTCATGAGGTTTACTATGATAAACCGCCACGTATTTAATGAGTGTACAAATATAGAAAAGGAGGGAAAAAACAATACCTTTATTTTGTGAAAAAAAAAACACAGGATAATTCACTAAATTGTATGGAATAAGGAAAAGAAAACGAAAAGCATTCAACATGTTCAGTAAAAGTACATGAGTGCAGCACAACATTTTATTTTTGGACGACACAATGGGGATGTGCTTATATCCCACGGAATTCCTGGCATTCTGCAACCAATCCGCTGACAGGATTTCTCTCCACCTTCTTGCATTGGAGTCTGTCTCTTGAAGGTGGGTGTGGTTTCCACGGAAAAAGGCAGTTCAACCTTATCCAGTGCCCCCCCCCCCCTCTCACATTTTCTATAAGAGCAGTCGGTCATTCCAGCTCAGACACACGCCAGTGGTGCCTGGCAAGCTCCACCACTCCCACCTCCATAACCAGCATTACCAGTACCATCACAAGCTGCAGCCCCACCCCCCATCTATACCCACCGGATTCGGATTCACACCACCTGCACGTAAGTGTCATTCAGTGACTGCGGTTGGTTGCTGACATTTTTTCTTTTAATCTCTGCAGTGAAACTCTTTGTCATCATTTAATCGGAGTAATAGTGTTTTTTTGTTCTTTGGCTTTTATGGCGGGATCAGGTGCGTTGGGTCATGTACCAAAGGTGATATGTTGAACTAGCAAACTCCAGAGGGAGATAAATCCTACCATGCATGCATGCATGTATCATATCCTAGACCGCCAACTCCCTGGTCATAAAAAAGGAAAGTAAACATTCCTCTGTGATTATGTATTGGTAGCGCACAGTGCCCTGCGCAACATGTGAAGCGGTTCAGCCAGAGCCTGCACTCTGTCACTACTATCAATAGATACACAACAACTAAAAAACCTGCCGTTTTGTTGAAATGAAAAACACTCAAGGGACAAACACAGGGACATGGGTCATGTAACGGTTAAACTTCGGTTAAGCTTCAGCTTTTAGCAATTTGCCTTCTGACTGGTTTAAAACCAAAAAGGTTTAAAACTGTCAAACTGAGTGACCGTTGAACCTCGGGATTTACTGAGGGCAGGCTTACCAGACGTCCCATTTACAACATGTTTGAGAGAAAAACACATGGGTTATTGCCCATCATAAAATGTTCTGCCTTACTATTGTCATGTTCATTTACACACACACTATTTACCACCTATTACTTGAGCTCAGCCTTGTTAGGATAGCACCTTATTATGGATGTGTGGGCGTTGATTTTCCCTTTCTTCAGCCTAGGAAGGACATACGTTGCTGGTTCAGACATTGCCGTCTTAGATAGAGTGCCCTGAAAGCAGAGTTCATTTGATGATTGATTTCTTTCTCAAAGTGACCGTCACGACCCCACAAGTACAGGAAAGTTAAAACCAGCGGGATCGCTCCCCCCTAGGCTGAGATACAGACCCATCTTTGATTGGTGTTTGAAAAAGACATAAGACATAACCCCTTTGTGTTTTTTTTCGGGCAAAAAAATCTAAACCTCCCATATTTGCACCGCGCATCCTGCAGACGCATATTTGCACCCAGCTTTGATTGGTGTTTGAAACAGGGGTACTCCTTTGTGTTTTTTTCGGGCTAAAAAATAATAATAAATAAATCCATATTCGCACCGTCTCTGGCACAACCCCACAAGTACAGGAACGTTAAAACCAGCGGGATCGCTCCCGCCTAGGCTGAGATACGGACCCAGCTTTGATTGGTGTTTGAAAAAAGACGACAGGGGTACCTCCTTTTGTGTTTTTTTTCGGGCAAAAAAATATAAACCTCCCATATTCGCACCACACGTCCGGCAGGCCCCCCCCCCCCTATCCTGCTAGTTGAAACTACCAGGATTGGACCCCCCTAGGCTGAGATACGGCCCCAATACAATGAATACAACAGTATCACACACACACTTTGTAAATGTTCTCTCCCTGTTGATGTTTTGCTGCTGTTGTGTTGGTTGTGTCGACACAAAAACAAGGTTGGTGTAGAACAGTGCTTTAGGTGTCTGGCTTATGCTTGCAATGTTTTTTGTGGACTCCTGTATAATAACCACCCTGACTGAAGGCATAATGGCATATGGGTAAACAGGAAATGACACACATTCTTCATCACTTCGTTGTACTGTAATTCTAAATTAGAGGTCAGCTGCGTTTTGCATTATTCTCTCGCCAAATGACCGACCTGGTAATCGGCCGGAGGGCGACAGGCGGGTATTCAGTGGGAAAACAAAGCAAAGAATGCTGAATCGCAGCCTTGACGGAAGTATGGGAGACACACATTCTGGCTGCTTTCCTTCCTCTGCACCTGATCATTCCAATGGAATCTTAAATGTTTGAAATGTTTCTGACAACCCTCTCTGCGGGTTGTCGGATAACCCGCATATTATCCGTCTGTTATTCTAGTCTTTCTCAAATATAACATAGAAAATCCTATTTCCTTCATACCATCTTAAAATATTGTAATTTGCAACAAATCTCAGTGAACTCAAGCGACTGCATTGTGCAAAACATGAAACCTCACTGAAGGGGTGATGAGATAAGGTCTGACATGTTGAAACGAGTAGAGCAAACAAAGTGGGAAAGGTCCGGATTTCTGACAGCGTCTACACAGACAAGTATTCTCACAACTGATGACCTCCACACCTCTTTTTCTGTCCCAGCAAATAGTTTTGCCCCACCTTGAGTAAAGTTAGGTGGTCCGGGCCGGAGCCTTGTGGAGGTGGTGTCGGCTGGTCGGTTGGGTGGAGGTTGGAGGGTGGTGGAGACATTAATGCAGCCCTGCAGCAATGGAGCCGCTCCTTAAGTGTGGCTCCCCTCATTATCTTCTCAGCATTTTAAGTGAATTGAATTGGCACTCATCACGCAGTTTGCAGGAACTCTGGATAACCCTCATAGATAAGCATCTGATCTGATAGAGCCTTTCTGACAGAACAAGATGTCATGTTGGAAAGGAACTTTAGATATAACATCCCCAACACCCATTTGTTTGAAACAAAATTGAAATTGCACATTCAGCAGCAGTCACTGACATTGACATTTGAAAATTCCATCCGAGCCATTTTGTCTGGGTTTATTTTGTCTTTTGACTTTTTATTCAGAAGTTCACTTGAGAGGTTTTAGGCGCAATGGTGTTGGAACTTGGCATGTACATTAAATTACACTAATTCTGGGCATACTTTAATAAAGGTTCAGTTGCGCTTACTTGATGTTAATAAACCATATTTGTGGTTTATCAGATTTGAATGGACTGTAAGAATGGAATGGACTGCATTAAACAGTGTCATATAACACAATGTGAAAGTGGCAAAGGGATTTGCATGGGATCAACTGAGACATAATAGAGGTTCAACCACAGTAAATTCCTTATATGTGAAAAACCTTCCTGGCGAATAAAGGCAATTCTGATTCAGTTGTTGCTATTGAGACTTGTATTAGAGCTTGCACTTCATAGAATTGTCTTATAACTGAGACAAGAAATTAGACCCCTTTAAGAAAATGTAGTGAGCACTGAGACATTCGCTTTTGTTTAGACTTGCCTCGCACTCCCTAATGTTGGGACTAGCCCGAATGCTGAAGGCCCATGCTACATGTGCCAGCAGCTATTGACATGTGACATGTGACATTCATATATCTATACACTCAATGGTTCCTATCACAGAACCGGTTTTTGTGCATTTGTGGATCATACACAGAGCAGCATGATCAAACTATTACACTCAACATGTACAGCTCATAAATCTATGGCTTGTCATTATAAAGGTTTGGTAATTTACCAAATAGAATCAATGAATGCAACGCAAATGCCAGTGAATTTGACACGCACGCACACACACACACACACACACACACACACGCACGCACGCGCGCGCGCGCGCGCACACACACACACTTTGAAGCAATGGCAATGGTCTATATCATTTCCTACCGTTTTTGAGGATATGCAAGGTAAAAGGCGGTATATACTTCTATAAATAAATAAAGATGTCAAACGATTATTTGTTGGTAGTAATTGTGGATAATTTGTTGATGAGTATATGATAGGATGCATCCAAATATGTGCTGGTTTGACAATAAATCTAAAAGAATATCTATTTTTTTCTTCATTGACACAGGTCTCAGAATGGCTCACACAAGTGTAGTTACAAATGGGAAGCAAAATGGCTTTACCGAACACCATTACCGTCCTGTGGCGGGAATATTCCTGGGGACGACTAAGGAGAAGAAGACCATCTATGAGGCCATGAAGAAGCGTCTTCTCAAGCCTGGAACTGCACTAGCCCTGCTCGAGGCGCAAGCCGCCACTGGCGGTATTCTTGACCCAGTCAACAATCGCACCCTTAACGTCGAGGAGGCCATCAAAGCGCACATTGTTGGACCCGAGATGAAAGAAAAACTGCTTGCAGCAGGGAGAGCCATCAGTGGTTATGTTGACTCTTACACCAATAAAACAATCTCTGTATACCAAGCAATACAAAAGGATTTAGTTCCAAAGGAGTATGGATTGAGGCTGCTTGAAGCGCAGATCTCCACATATGGTCTCTTTGACCCGATTGAGAAGAAATGGATTTCGGTGGAATCGGCAATTGAGAAGGGCTACTATGAGAAAGGTCTGCTCAATGACAAGATGGAAGCACTCAAAGTTTTGTACGATCCAAACTCCCAAGAAAACCTCAACTACAGCCATCTCCTTGGGAAATGCACTGTAGAAGCTGAGACAGACATGTTGCTTCTGCCGATCTACATAACCTTCAAAGGCCTACGCAGGGGTGTGTCCTCCTCTGAGCTCCTGGCATCTAAAATCATTGACAAGGAAACCTATGATGATTTGCAGATGGGGAAGACTAGCACTCAGGATGTCATGCTCATGGAGACAGTGAAGGAATTCCTGCAGGGGAAAGGGAGTATCGCTGGTGTTGCAATGTTCTCCACTAATGAGCGGATGAGCATTTATCAAGCCATGAAGCAAGGCATACTAATGCCTGGAACTGCACTTGTCCTCCTGGAAGCACAAGCCGCCACTGGATTCATGATTGACCCTGTTAAGAATAGAAAATACACAGTGGATGAAGCAATCAAAAATAAAGTGGTTGGTCCTGAAATGCATGCCAAGCTACTCTCTGCTGAACGAGCAGTAACAGGTTACAAAGACCCATACTCTGGTGACACCATCTCTCTGTTTGAAGCAGTATCAAAGGATCTCATCGTGAAAGAACATGGGATACGCTTACTTGAGGCTCAGATTGCCACCGGTGGAATAATTGATCCAATTAACAGTCATAGACTTCCAGTAAAAGTAGCCTACGAGAGGGGCTTCTTAACCGAAGACATAAATGCCACCCTAGAGGATTCTGGAGATGACAACAAAGGCTTCTTTGACCCAAACACTAAAGACAACCTCACATATATTCAGCTGATGGAGAGATGTGTCATTGACCCAGCCACAGGCCTCTGTCTGCTGCCCCTTGTTGGGGAATCCAACAAGTTGAATATAAGTTTCATCGACTATCACACTAAAATGGAACTGAGGCAAACAATGGTGAAAGTGACATGTGGAAAATACATGGGAATGACGGTGTCCCTGTGGGAATTGCTCATGGCTGAATATTTTGATGAAAACCAGAGGCAGGACATCATCAACAACTATAAACAGGGGAAATTCTCAATCAAGACGGTCATTACTACAGTCCTGGAAATCATAGAGAAATCTGTGACAACAACTTCCCACGTCTTTGAAGGAATCCGCGACACTGTCACCGCAACGCAGTTACTCGAAGCAAGTATCATCACTGTGGAGGACCTGGAGAAGCTGGAAAAGGGACAGACATCAGTGAAAGAGCTTAAGGAAGACGAGACTGTGAACATGTACCTGCAAGGGAATAGCAGCATTGCAGGTGTTCTTCTTCCGAATTCCCAGATCATGACCATTTACCAAGCCCGACAGAGGGCCATGCTCATGCCCGGTACAGCTTTGATTCTGCTCGAGGCCCAAGCAGCAACAGGGTTTGTCATTGACCCCATTGGAAACAGGAAGTTCTCAGTGGAAGAGTCTGTGAAGGCCGGAGTTATTGGAGCAGATGTTTACCAAAAACTATGTTCAGCGGAGAAGGCTGTCACAGGGTACAAAAATCCATATGACGGGAAAAAAATCTCCTTATTTCAAGCAATGCAGAAGGACCTTATCATCCGTAAACACGGAATTCGTCTGCTTGAGGCACAGATTGCAACGGGGGGAATCATTGACCCAATCAACAGCCATCGCATTCCTGTCCAAGTGGCCTACAAGAAAGGGTACTTCAATGAGGAAATGAATCAGATCCTAGACGACCCCAGTGACGACACCAAAGGATTCTTTGACCCAAATACCCAGGAAAATCTGACCTACCTGCAGCTCATGGCCAGATGTGTTACAGACCCGAGCACAGGATTGTGTCTTCTGCCCCTCAAAGGTAAAGTTCGTAAGATCAACATTGAAGATGCCCTTCGGGAGACCTTCATGGCCACAAAAGTCAGTGTAAAATACGGCAGATTCCATGGCAAGCAAACAACACTGTGGGATCTCGTCAATTCAGAATATCTCTCCGAGGACAAAAGACAGGAACATTTCAAGCTTTACAAGTCACGAAAGATGACTTTAGAACAGATCATTGTCACCATTGTGGAGATTGTTGAGAAAAGGGAATTGAAACAACAATCAGAGATGAATTTTGAGAGTCTCAGGGGAAAGGTCTCGGTTGTGGATCTTTTGGGACTAGATGTTGTGGATAAGGCAACCTACAATGGTTTGGTTGAGGGGACGCTAACACAAAGTGATGTAATGAAAATGGACAGTGTTAGAACTTACCTTCAAGGAAAAAGCTGTGTTGCTGGTATGATACTCCAACCATCAAACCAGAAGTTAAGCATCTATGAAGCCCAGAAGAAGGGCTTCATAGCACCTGGTACTGCACTTTGTCTTCTTGAGGCCCAAGCCGCCACAGGATTCATTATTGATCCTGTGAAAAACAAGAAATTTACAGTGGAACAGGCTTTGCAAGGCAAGGTAATTGGTGCACATATGTATGAAAAGCTCCTGTCTGCTGAAAGGGCTGTGACCGGTTACAAAGATCCATACACTGACAAAAAGATCTCCCTTTTCCAGGCCTTGAAAAAGGAATTCATTGTAAAGGAACATGGAATCCGTTTGCTTGAGGCCCAGCTTGCCACAGGCGGTATCATCGACCCCATAAGGTGCCTTCACTTGCCCCTCAATGTTGCATACAGGGAGGGATACTTTGATGAGGAACTTAACCGGATCCTGACTGACACCACTGATGATACTAAAGGCTTTTTTGACCCAAACACCAAAGCAAATCTGACATACATGGAAATGTTAGGCAAATGTGTCAAAGATGCAGAAACAGGCCTATACCTACTGCCATTAAATGAAAACATCACATCAGCAGCAACAAAAGTGGAAAAGTATACTGTTGAGGAAATCAGGCAAGCTTTTGAAGAAACCCTTGTGACCATATCAGTGGGCCTTTACTCAGGAAAAACTGTTTCGCTTTGGGAGTTGATCCATTCTGGATATTTCACAGAGGATCAGAGGCGGGAAATAATAGCATCCTATCGGACAAAGAAAATAACCACAGAGAGCATAACCTTAACAGTGATTACCACCATCACAAAACTGGAACAGGCTGAAACTCACAAGACACTGAAGGGCCTCAGAAAACCAGTCTATGCCAAACAGCTTCTGGAATGTGACATCATTGATGAAAGTACATTTAGGTGTTTGGAGGAAGGCACACTTACTCTTGAAGAGGTTTCTAAACGTCAATCTGTGCAGAAATACCTGAAGGGAACTGGAAGCATTGCTGGGATTGTGAGTCACCCATCCAAGAAGATATTGAGTATCTATGAAGCAAGAGAACAAGCACTGTTGACACCAGCTGCTGCACTTATTTTGCTGGAAGCCCAGGCTGCCACAGGGTTCATCATTGACCCAGTCAACGCTAAATGCTATACTGTTACTGAAGCAGCCAGGGAAAAATGTGTTGGGGCAGATGTACATGAGCAACTGCTCTCAGCTGAGCAAGCTGTGACCGGCTACGCTGACCCCTTCACAGGTGCGAGAATATCTCTCTTTGAAGCAATGAGCAAAGACCTTGTCACGAAAAACCAGGGCATACGACTTCTGGATGCACAACTGGGAACCGGCGGAATTATCGACCCGATTCAAAGTCATAGATTACCGCTTCATGTTGCAATGAAAAAGGGATACTTTAATGAGGAAATGAATCAAATGCTGTCTTCCCACAATGACAAAGCAAAAGCATTCTATGACCCAAACACCAAGGCAGCTGTCACCTATCTTGAATTGAAAGAACGCTGCGAGAAGAACCTTGAGACGGGCCTCATTCTTCTACCCCTCTATGAAGAAGGGTCATGTGAGTTTCATACAGATGAACAGACTGAGCTTGCATTTCAGAACTGTACAATGACCGTAGATGCAGGAAAGTTTCAAGGCAAAAGTTGGACTTTGTGGGAGGTAATGCTCTCAGAATATATTTCGAAACAAAAGAGGGAGCAATTACTTCAGCAATACAGGTCGAGAACCATGACTATGGAGCAGATCATTGAAATAGTCACTACAATTATAATTGAGGTAACTTCCAAGGAAAAGAAGTTCAAAGGTCTAAGGAAGCGTGTCTCCGCCAGTGAACTATATGAATCAAAAATTATCTCAAAAGACATGTTCACAAAAATTGTACAAGGAGAACTCACTGAAGACACGATCAATAAAATGGAATCCATTCAAAAGTATCTTGGGGCCACCAACTGTATAGCTGGTGTCAGGGATGAATCAACAAAAAAAGTAATGAGCATATATGAAGCCAAGTCAAAAGGACTGCTGACCCCTGGAACATCCCTTGTACTACTTGAAGCTCAAGCAGCCACTGGCTTCGTCATCGACCCATTAAACAATAAGAAACTGTCAGTAGAAGAAGCTGTAGCTCAAGGTGTGGTTGGCTCTGAATGGAAAAAGAAACTACTTTCAGCTGAGAGAGCAGTGACTGGTTACACAGATCCTTACACCGATAAGACCATTTCTTTGTTCCAAGCCTTGCAGAAGGACCTCATCGTAAAGGACCATGGAATTCGTCTCCTTGAAGCGCAAATAGCTACAGGTGGAATCATAGACCCAGTGCACAGCCACAGAGTGCCAGTAGAGGTTGCCTACCAAAGAGGGTACTTTGATGAGGAAATGAACCAGACCTTGTCTGTTTCTGACGATGACACCAAAGGTTTTTTCGACCCAAACACGCATGAGAACCTCACTTATCTTCAGCTTCTCGAGAGGTGCTTCAGAGACCCCATCACAGGGTTGAGTTTACTTGTCATCGTGAAGAAGGGAGGGTTTTACTTTTTTGTTGATGAGACAACAAAACTTCTCCTGAAATCTACAACCACAACCCGAGCTGGGGGCAAATACCAGGGAGAGACTGCATCTATGTGGGAGCTGCTGTTCTCCGAGTACATCACTGAAGAGAAAAGGAGGGAGCTGGTTCAGCAGTTCAAGTCTGGAGCCATCAACATTGAACGCTTCATGGAGATCATACTCACCATCATTGAGCAGAAGACCACAACAACCACAAACCCATCACTTGTATATGCCACACCTCCAGAAATGGACTCAAACGTCAGCATCACCACAACCACCATTACCACATCAACAAAAACAGACTCCACTGATACTAGCACCTTCCATGGAATCAGAAGAGATGTGAGTGCCCATGAACTCCTGGAATCTAAAATCATTGATGAGAAGCTCTATGAAGATCTCAGCACAGGAAAGGTTACTGTGACAGAAGTGAGCGAGATGGACTCAGTGCACAAATACTTAAGAGGAACAAACTGTATTGCAGGGGTCTACCTTCAGTCCAAAAAAGAAACCATGAGCATCTCCCAGGCCAGGTCCAAAAGTCTGCTCACCCCTGGAACTTCCCTAATCCTGCTTGAGGCCCAAGCTGCCACTGGCTTTATCATAGATCCAGTGAATAACAGGAAACTCTCAGTAGAAGAAGCTGTAGCTCAAGGTGTGGTTGGCCATGACTGGAAAAAGAAACTGCTTTCAGCTGAAAGAGCAGTCACTGGATACACGGATCCTTACACCGATAACACAATTTCTTTGTTCCAGGCCTTGCAGAAGGACCTCATCGTAAAGGACCACGGAATCCGTCTCCTGGAAGCACAAATCGCTACAGGTGGCATCATAGACCCGGTGTACAGCCACAGAGTCCCAGTAGAGGTTGCCTACCAACGGGGGTACTTTGATGAGGAAATGAACCAGATCCTGTCTGATCCTGACGATGACACCAAGGGCTT
>JAOTIX010000089.1:1353688-1364925 GCA_027123715.1 Gaidropsarus macrophthalmus | reverse complement strand
CAGGTGATGGGTCAAATGCAGAGAACCAATTTCACCATCCCTTGTGTGTGACAATAAATGCAATATTGAATATTGACCAACGTCTAGGTTCAGTCACGCCGTTATTGACATCCCTTCCTAATGGTCATGAATAAATGTCTAATGGTGTCTACTCAAAGCCAGTGTCAAACCAACTTGTTGTTAAAGTTAAGTCAACACTGCGACTGCTTTTTAAACTTTTACTTTTTAATGATAAATCATTAAAAAGTCTGAACCATCAATATTCACATTCATGGCAACAATTAAAATAAAAAAGAAACACAATTCAAGACTACATTGATAGAACATACTCTGCTCTGCCTGCAACTGTTGTTTGAATGCGTTTAAAGGATTTATATATTTTTTTAATTATGAAATATGGAATATCCGCAGAAACATGGTTTTAATATTACATAACATAATGTCATAACCAAACAAACATCATTTGGTTACTGCTCTCTTACTCTAATCTGTGTTTGTTGGTGAAGGCTCTGGGTGAACTAGCCTAACATTTTTACTGCCCTATTAATATTCTACATTACATGAGTCTTCATTAATACGGTATCCTCTTCTGTTTATGTCCTACACCGACTGTGAGTTTGACAATTTTGTCCTGTCTTGTTAAGAAATCATATCATCCTTTAATCATAGAGCTCTATATTTTCAGGTAAGTATTGGCCTCGTCTGCTCGCTGTCATGGACCCCCAGCAGAGAGATGCCAGTAGGCCTCATACTAAATACGATAGTGTAGCATAAAGTGAAGACTGACTAGGCTATATAATATACAGTAGATTTAAGATCAAGATGGTTTTATTGTTATATGCACAACAATTACATTACAGTCTTTGTCAATTAAATTCTTTAGTCCTGGGCTCATCCAACAGTGCAATATAAGAAAAAAATATATATATGAGTGTTCACTATTCCACAAAAGTGGCAACGCAGTATTAGAATTATGAAGAGAAGAATTTATCATGATGTTGATTAATCCTCCAAAAATGATATACAGGACACAGCGTACATGACATTTTGTACATTATTGTATGTATTTGTTCTGAATTGTCAACTATACATCGAGTTACATAAACATCTTCTTGATTCCAGAAAAACACGATTTTCATCCCGTTTCGAAGGAAATGTGTGCTCTGATTTTACTGTGTCGTTCTTTGACATGGAAACAGGTTCCCCGTGGTCGCCAGGTAGAACACGGGATGCACCACACTGGCGACCGTCACAATCGCTATGCTGACAGGAACAATTACACAAGTGGAACCGTATCCCTTTATCGATTTGTAACGAGCCAATGCGCTCACTGGGACATAACACAGCAACGTGATGATCGAAATGGTGCGAATAGTTTGATAAGCTCGCTTTTTGGCAGGATGCAATTTATCGGTTGCGGGCCCTGATGTTCTCAGAGCTTTCAGAATAGCGACGTTGGACCATACCAGTATGATCACGAAGAGGCTCAACAAAGTGTTCACTGCTGCGTCTCCTGGCTCCCACAAATGGAATTCATTAGAAAGGGCTTTCATGAGGGCGAAAGGGAACACCAAGAGCCACACAGACAGCGCACATACCTCCCTGCACCTGTATCTTTTCAATAGTGGATAGGAGGTGGGGTGGACCACAGCAAAGTACCGCTCCAAACAGATGAAGGTTAAATTCATCGGCCCTCCAATGAGCACATATACAAATAAAAAAGAAACAATTCTTAAATGTTGCAGGATGTTCGTAAACCAAAGATAAATGTCTATCAATGAAAGCAGATATTGTAAGTTGTGGAAAATTGCCAGATTGATATTGAGGACGTCCGTCTTCTTGGCGTGGAAGGCGACCCACAGCAGCCTGGCGATCACTGGCTGTCCAACGAGGACCCCCAGAAGGTTGCTTGTTGTGATGGCAATCCCGTATAACTGGATGTGACAGAGATTGCTCAGAGTTCCGTTATATTTGAACTTGTCTGTGTGGTTGTCAAACCAACCAGGCAAGAACTCCATCTCCTGGAGTTCCTTTGGGGGCTGGAGACATGAGCAACACGTGAGGTTACTGTTTGAAGAACACTTGCAGAGTAAAAGTAATCAGACGACCACACCAACGCACTGAGCACATTCTAGATTATATCACACTTTAGCATATTGAAAGGGAAACTATTGAACGGGAATCGCATCAATGCTTACCGCCGGCTCTCAGTGTGAAGCTCATCCCAAATTTCTCAGAAGGCTATAAACCGATGGTTTTATAGAAGGTGGATGAGGCGTTTGTGGGACAACCATATTAATCAGATAGCTACTTGTCAAATCGTATTTAAATACACATAAACTCCCAATGTTACTGGGGGAAAAAGAATAGTAAACATAGTAAAAGTACTACGAAGACCTAAACAAACAACAGGTGTTTAGTCAAATAGGCTGCGGTCACACAATGCTAACATGATATGGCATATGTTTGACCGCGGGCAGCTGAACTGCCCCCAGCTAACCCTCAGGGAGTAGAGCGGCTTGTTCAGTAACCAGAAGGTTGCCAGTTCGATCCCCTGGCTCCCTCTTAGCAAGACGCCTACAACCCCTACCTATCCTGACATGCTGGCTGTCGCCTTGCATTTCTGACCCGCTGTCGATGTGTGAATGGGTGTGAATGGGTGAATGTGAGGTATTAATTGTAAAGCGCTTTGAGTAGCCTCCAACGTCGTTCTAGAAAAGCGCTATATACAGTCAATTTGAGCAGGAGCCACATTGCAGTCAATCAAATTTATCCTCTGGCTTAAAATAAATAAATACATTTCATAGTAAACTGACAGAAGCAGGAAGTGAATTTAACGTAATATTGACATCTGTGAAAATGTTGTTTGCCTCACGTCACTGGCGTGCAGTACCACCACATACCACAGGGTATCAGTGTCCACCATCTCAAACTCAATTTACCTGGGGGCCGCTGGAGGTAGAGCCTGGGAGAGGCCAGGCCGAATCAGTTCATTTCTTGTCAGCGTAAAAATGTCGACTTGCGCAGCGATGCTAATTCGCGTTGGCTAACTTTTCAACAAACACCAGGGTAGCTGTTACGAGCCCGAGCTATGGTACTCCAAAGGTACTCGAAAATAACGTCAAACAGCCAGGGCAACGACTCGGCTTATTACAGGTGAAAACAAATTTAATGGTTTGTTTCTTTTTTTCTAAACTTTCATTTCAAGTAGGAGGCCACCACATATCCTCCTGCGGGCCGTAATTGGCCTGCGGGCAACGAGTTTGAGAGCCCTGCGTGATGAGGGGGCGAGCCAATTGCAAAAGTAAATGTTCATGAAAATCCTGGACAACCGCAGAGACATGCATACACTTGTTGCACACACATGAAACAACATGTGAAAACGCAGGCTGTTTTTTTCCTGCGTCAAAAAAAACAGAGATGGTTGATGAGTCTGTAATGATCTATTTGAAGAATGGAAATGACTTCTGTTACTGTGCTAACAACTGAGTGTGTGTGTGTGTGTGTGTGTGTGTGTGTGCGCGCGTGCGTGTCTGTTGCATAGAAAATAGAGTCGTTGATTTTTTATATTGGTGAGACAGTACAAGTTGAAGAGAGGATGGCTATTTATTTATTGTGTATTTTTTTATACAATGCACCATTTGGTTCAGAAGGCATTATTCTCTGACTCCTTTCAAAACCTTTCCCGTAAACACTTCACTATGGCTTTGTTTGACTTCAAACATGGATTAAGACTCATAAATACACATAAATATCCAAACCCCACGTTGGAACTCCGGTAGGTCTGAATGTTTTAGCCGCAAGGGGGAGCCATTGTGCACCTTCAACCGATAAACGAACCACAGTATGCGGGTGCAACGTATCATAGCAACGCTAGGTTTAACAAGAAATAAAAAACAGAGCACATGCTACAAGAATAAATATGCTGGTACAAAAATTATGAAAAGAACCAACAATAAAACAATAATCCATACATATATTGCTTCTCTCCATCCGTAATTATTCATTGGAATAAAGTTGCTTGTCTCCATCAATATTGTGAATGCATACATTTTTACAAAGACGCTTATCCCCCTGCTGCTCATTGCATAGCTTTGGTATTTAATAATAATCAAGCTTTTTGTCAAAATTGAGATGATTGCTTTCGCTGATATGCATTAACTCCCTTATTGCTGACGCAGACCGTCTACCTGGAAAACACTTTATTTACAAGCCGAGGAACAGGAATTGAGTTGAGAAAAACATAAAAAGATACAAAGTAGTTTTGCTGCTTTTTTGGTAATATCTTACTCCTACATTTGGCCATAGTGGCTAAAAGCTATGGTAACCATAGAGTAAGAGTGTCACGTCTTTACATGTAAAACCTAGCACTGCGTGATGTCCACTGCGATATTTGTTTGTACAAGGCACTAACTCTGTAGTGGTTGAGCACGCAGCGCTGAGGGGAATGAACCAGATGACTAGTAACACAGACTCTCAAAATGACACACTGACGTCCCAGCAAAGAATACGATTTCAGCTCCCATGTGTTACTCCTGTTTCTGGTCAAAGGCACCATGGCTATATTTGTCGTCCTTATGTCTGCTTGTAAGGCCAGCAAGGCAAGCTGGAGTACTACAGGTATATACAATGTTCCATTTACATCTCTCTGACACACGCACACGCACACGCACACGCACACGCACACGCACACACACACACACACACACACACACACACACACTAACGCACGCTCACGCATACACTTGGTCCACTAAGAGTATACTTTGGGGGCTGACGGACGGGCGTGGCTACATACCTGATCTATGTATCTAAAAACAAGGCGGCTAATAAAACAGCTTTATTTTATGTGAAACACAAGGCCGCAAGCGGTTCCTCTGAACGTCTCTGATGTTGCCGATATTCTGTCGTTCTGAATGCCGAAGTCCAAGCACACAGGGGAACAGTATGGAGTGATAGATTTGTTTTTTTTCTTTGTGTGTGTGTGGCGGACATTTGATTGTTCACCTTTATTCAGACCTGTGTTGTTGTTGTTGTTGTTGTTGTGGTTGTTTGGTTGCCATGGGAACAGGCAGCTATGCGTTGCCGTGGACGGAGATGCTCGACAGGTCGTTCCTGATGATCTCGTTGACTGAAAAACAAACGGGAGGGAATTGTGAGGTCAGTTATCTCAACGGAATAATAGGAAAAAATTAACAATGTTATTGAAATAATATATTGGTCTGATAATATTATATAATACCGTGAGAACAAGAAGGGAAAATATGATTGAGCCAATGATCGCTTTGAGCCAATCATATATTATTTTTGATTCCTCACATCGGTGAGGAATACAATGAGTCCATGACCGTTGGTGTTTACCTCCAATAACCTCTTGTTTCAAACGACGTATTAAAACACATTCTCTGGACTCCAAAGCAGGATTTCGTCTGGAGAAACCCCGGGCAGCGGACCAAAAGAGGGGGGAATCCTTCTTCCCAGACTCTGGCCTCTCTTGGTCCATCCACTGCCCAGGGAACTGATGGAACAGCTTGGAGGAAAACCCAGAGATTCCCTAATTGGGTGTTTTTCTGTCCAAGACCTCTTCTCAGCCTCTGCAGCTGACCACTTCTGCCCTGACCGGTGCTCTGACTTCCTGGCTGGATAAGGTGGGGGGTGGGCGTCCCCAATGGGAACCCCTTGAGTTATTTACAAGCATGAGCGCAACGTGTTATTAACGTGAGGACTGGGACCGAAAGTTTGAAACGACCGAAAATAACTCAATTCAGACGCACCGAAGCACAACCTCCACAGGCAGATCTGTGGGACTTACAAAAAAACTTCTTAAATACGGAATGACACACTCTATTGTACATTTTATCAACACCATCCCAGGCCACACCATAGATTCCTTCTAGTCCTTTACAGCCCTTAAGCAGGTCTCTGATTTATAGCTGTTCCTAAAGGAACAGGCAGGAGCAGTCAAGGTTCGGATCACTTGTGCGGGCCAGCAGTATCACACAAACCGGCCATGGAAACAAGCATACAAAATTTCGTATCTTCACAAGGACACGCAATTTACTGCAAAACAACACAAGCGCAATCATGATATACATGTTTTAAGTTTGTTTCAAATCCTCTAAATATGTCATGCTAACAGAAGGTGCAGAGACAAAATGACTTACTAGCCAGGAAAGCTACATCGGTGCTTTGGTTTTATCTGTGCAATACATCACAAAAATGCTGCACAAAATGTATATTTTGAGTGGCTTGTGTAGCATGCTAACAGGCATAGCATTGCTAACCGCTAATGCTAATGAAGGGTTTTTAAAGATGTGGAATTTTGTCTGCGGTGCCCAGCATCTGGCGCTGGGATGCAAACGCTGTGCAGGGCAGGAGAAGAAGTCCATCTTCCATTTCACCATCATCAGTAACGCCTGCTCTGTATATAACGCTTAAGATCCGATCCTGTGTGTACAGACACGCCAAATACTGTGAAGCAACCCACCCTCCGACAAAACAAAACACAGCCGGCAGCTGCGCTAACCGGAGGAGTCGAGGAGTAGGCGAGGAGGCGAGGAGGAGGAATCGCGACCGCAAGGAGTAACTGCCCGGGCCGCGTACCCCGACCACCCTCCTTAATTTTCGGTAATTCCACCGACCGTGTGTTGGTTCTAGCAGCAGGTGGGGGCTCTCTGAGGAACCCGCAGGCCTGCAGGGCTCTGTTTGATCTGGCTCAGACTCCGCCAGCATCTGGAGAATGAAGGACGGGTTTTCTTTGGGCGCTCAATGTTCTTTTTTAAATGGGGTTATTATCGGCCCGACTTTAATGCAGGTAGGGGCGGGGTGGCGGGCTGGATAGTGTATTAATTCAAAACAATGGCTGGGACCTCTCGTCAGGTCTTAGGCACTGGATTCGACCCCTGAGTAGTCGCACGTGCCTCGAGGCCTTCCAGCAGGACACGTGACCCGTACCTTCACTCTCCTTTGTGACATTGTGACTTAAGTCAGTTGTTCCGTGCCATGCTAACCACTTCCTGCCCGGGAACAGTTGAACCGTGATCGGCCTATGTAGTGCACTGCAACTATTCCTACATCATACCTTTTGCATGTGTGCGTTGAAGCCCTCAACAATGTAAAATAAATGTCAAGCCGGAAATGACAGGTTTGTTTTCTAAATCATCAAAAAGATCAGTATTAGATATAAATAAACAAAACAAGGGAAGGAAAAGGCATGGTAAGTCACCTTCTTCCTCTGTCGCTGGCACAACAGGAACTGTTTGTATTGCGTTACCATGGCCTGCTTTTCATTGTGCTGCTACATTTTATGTGAAGGATCTAATTGAAAAAGAAATCTATCCATTGATCGAGTAAGCGTGTTTACAGGCCGTTTGTCCACAACAAAGCCCCAGAAATAGCCCCCGGACAACACATTAGTGTCATGTGGCTGTGGTCAGATTGACTCGCCCAGGAGGGGGTCGAGAGATACAATGCTATGCTACTCGGCGACGCTAACAGTGACCGAAACAACCACTTCTTAATTAGAATTGATCTGAGTAAAGGGAACGGATGTAGAACTTAGGCAGCGGAAATACAAAAACACATACTGTTGCACATTTCTTCTTGTACGATTATAATAATGTTAACATGTTTTCTCTATAAGTTAGCAACATTTATCAGAACAGCGTTTTCGCTAACTGGGCAACACGTGGTGTTTCTGCTGGATGCAGTCAGACAGTTACGATACTATTTCAGCTGCGTGTGAAATCATACATCATAATAACGTAGTTCAACGTGGCAGTTCGTTTATACAGCCGGCGTAAAAAAGGAAACGCAAAGAATCGAGATAAAAGCACGACAAATTATTTCCCGGTAAAAGGTGCGCCGTCGACACAATCGTTGTCAAGGGCGATGTAGAGTTTGCGCTACACTATGGGATGTCTCACTTGTTATTCTACACGTCTGGCCTAACAAACCGCGGCCCGACCGTGAAAAAAAAGAAACAAGACAAACAAAATGACTGGGCAACATTCGACTTCCTCTGCCGCCAAAGCACAGCAACAGCTGGCGCTTGCTGATAGAGCCTGCAGCGGCGAGCAGGAAACCCCTGACGTACCAGGAACTCCCAAACAATTAGCTTGCGGCGGCGGCGCTGTTAGCCTCATTAGCGGAGAGCTCCAACGCGCGTCGAAGGTAATCCGGTGGTAATGAGCGACGGGGTCTCTCTCCCTCCCCCTTTCTCCCCCTTCTCTCCCTCACCCTCCCGCTCTCTCGACACAATGCTCTGGGAAAACGGCGGGCCCCAGGTATACCGCAGAGGGACCGCTATAAATATCAAGGACAGGCTGGGAGACAATGAGGGAGGAGGGGGAGGCTGGGGACAGGGAAACCGGGAGGAAGGGGGAGTCGAACAGCTTATGGACCTGACAGGCCCGGTCCAGGAGCCAGAGGGATTTTCTTGGCGTGCCGTAGCGAGGCTCCTACTGAGTTAGCGCCAGGCGGTCCCTCGGTGCATGGCTATAGTTCAGAGCTGTATTATGATTGAATACGCTTCGTTGTTTATGTATGTATTTTTGATTTTTGTTGGCTTTCATCCTAGCTAGGCTTTACTTGGGAGCGTGCCGTGAGTGATATTAAGAATCATTTGGTCGGTGTAGCGTGACTGTTTAAATTCAGCTGAGAAATCAAATTAGGAGAACAACTTTACTTGCTTCTGTTTGGAAATGTATTTCAATTAAAAGCCATTCCTTTGCAATCTGTAAAGTATTATTCTCGTATGGTCACTACTTTTTAATGGTTCTCCATTCTGTGTATAATTTCAACTGCATGTTTTACATTTGAGTTGTAGATATCCTTCCCCCCTAAGTTTAAAGGGTTGATGCACATCTGTGGAGCTTTTACCCTGCAGGAATCTGAAACGCTTACAACAAACCCTAAAAATACGACTTCCAAACTGTGTCTTTGGCTCTCTCCCTCTCGCTCTATTTTACAGCCTGATTATTTTCTTACCTCAATACCGAAACCAAACCTCAGAAAGGCTGCGATGTGAAGCGTATGGCTTCTGCTGCGAGCCAGAAACCTGAGTCAGCAGCAGAGCTAACAGGCCCGACTCCATCTCCCCTGCGCCCCTGGACATGGTGGAGGGTAGACCCTGTAGCCTCTCCAGCCTCGGGTTAACTGTAGACACACGGCGTGTCCTTCTCAAACCAGGGAATGTGTCGGAATAATGCGGGACAGGAAAGGATGCGCACAAGGCGGGAAGTGGGGTCGGGCCGTGCGCTTGAGGACGGAGGTCTGAAACAACAGGGGCGAGAGAGATAACGGGGCCACGACCAAAAGAGCGGGAGAATGTCCCAGTACTCCTCGTCCTGGTATTTTAAGCTAACGGCTAACGGCGGATGATTAAACGCTATCTTCACGGAGAGAGAGCGTTTGAGTGCTTTAAGTGCTTGAACCGTGATTGGCTCATGTACTGCAACTATTCCTACATCATACATTTTTCATGTGTCTGGTGATGCGTCAATAAATCGGAAATGAAAAGGTTTGTTTTCTATATCTAATCATCTGTCGTTAGCCTTTAGCCTAAGAAAGGTATTTTAAGCTAAAGGCTAACGACGGATGATTAAACACTATCTTCACGGAGAGAGCGAGTGTCTGAGTGCTTTAATCGGTGCTGGTTAGTGCCATGTGACCATGACGTCACCTAGCAACGCTGTGAGAAAACGAGAGCTCTTAAAGCTGTCAAAGTGTTCATTTAAAAGTGCCATCAATCAATCAATGCGTGACATTCGGAAATAACGTGTAAAATGTTTTATACGCAATTGCTGCCTCCCCCCCCCGCATGGATTGGTCTAGTAAAACACACACAGACATCCACACACACACTTTTACAGACACTCTAAAATGTATGTTGGCGATGCACCCCCGTTTCAGTGCGAGCGCCATAACGACCGTGGCCATGACCGAATCAAAGACCACACCACACCTGAGTGGCACCATAAAAGAACGCAGAAAAAACAAACCCGGGCGCCAACGACAACAGAACACACCAACCGCCCTATGAAACGTACCTTCTGTCTGACACGGGAACACGTATTCTCTCCCCCACCACCCCGTACGTTTGGGGAGAGAGATGCGGTCGGTGTGGGGGGGGGAGGGGGGCGATGCCGCCACTGCCGTCTGGGAGGAGCCCCACATCAAACACCACCTCTGGGCCCCTCCCCCACCCCCTCCGGGGCCCGACAAACGTGTGAAAGTCTTTAAACACGGAGCGGCCCGCAGGAAGGGCTTCATAACCGCCACCGCCCTCACCCCCACCTGCACCCTTAGACTCCACCCTCCACCTCCACTCTCCACCCCCAGCCTCCACCTCCACCTCCACCCCTCCCCTTCCACCTTTCGGCCGCCTCCGTCAACAGGAAGTCCAGACCAGACCGCTCAGCAGTAGACGGTGTTCTGGGTACCAGATCAAAGCTCAGGACCCATCTCTCTCTCTCTCTCTCTCTCTCTCTCTCTCTCTCTCTCTCTCTCTCTCTCTCTCTCTGATGGTGAGGCCCGACCGCCCTTCATCTGCATGACCCAGGCCCCCCCCTTGGCTCAGGGGCCAGGCGGTGTTTGTGTTGGGCTGGTGCGAGCTGGGTGGGTTGTGGGTGGTGAGTGGTGGTCTGCCCCCTTGGGTTGGGGAGAGGGGTGGGATGGGGAGGGGGGGGTGCAGGCTCATTTATCCCACTTATTTGAAATCACAGCAGAGCCGAGCCTGAGGGGGAGGTGGTGGGGGCCGGGGCCCCCCGAGACGGTGAGATCATGCAGTAAGCCGCCGTCTGCAGCCTACGAGGAGGGCTGAATACACACGGAGGTGAGCCCCCCCCGGGGCGGCCCGCCAGCCGTAGCTCGTTAGCGTTAGCTCGCACTGACCGCCAGCTGGGCCGGGCGACCGTGATGCTAACTAGCGTGATCGTCTCCGCTCACCTCAGTGAGTGACGGCAGTTAGGGAACCAAAAGTGGGACTTTCTTTCTTTTGGGGCAGAAACACTGTCAGACGGAGTGTGTGGCCCTTTAAGGCACCCCCCCACACCCCCTGCCACTCACCGTCATCCAGGTAGATCTGGTCCAGCTCCTGGGGCTCCTGCTTGATGTTGACAGCCAACGCTCCCTCCACCCCCTGCAGGGAGGCCCGGCCTCTCTCCGGCCCCTTGGCGGGCTGGGACTGCTGGGGGCCCCGGGGGACGAGGCCGGCGCCGGGGGGGCTGAGCCTGGAG
>JAOTIX010000089.1:1227582-1248554 GCA_027123715.1 Gaidropsarus macrophthalmus | reverse complement strand
GAGAGAGCGAGAGAGAGAGAGAGAGAGAGAGAGAGAGAGAGAGAGAGAGAGAGAGAGAGAGAGAGAGAGAGAGAGATCAATTTCCTAACACCTTGACACGGTGAATTCATAGATGCCCCAGGATTACAATAAGGAACCGTGGGTGCGTCACCATTCGGTGCTGTCATGGTCGATCGTGCTTTTAAAGCAAAGGAATTATCTTCAGGACCAAGGACAGCTCCCCCGATATCTCATTATGGATGTTCATTCAAAGCCTTCAGCCACATAATACTTCTGAATCTAAAAACATGTGTTGTCCATTAGGTTGACTACTTGAATAAGCTATATAATAAATCATTTGATGCATAATCACAATCATTCATTGTGTTCTACAGGCCTGAACATTTCAACAAGGAAACAGGCAGTAAAAAAATCGTTATGCTTCTGAATATGTCGCTTCTTTTGACCTTCGGAATGAATGCAATGTGTTTTTACACTCCAATATATTTGTATTGATCTAGTCAGTGTTGTTGAATTTCATCTTTAAATCTATCATCGTCCTGAAAACATTTTGTATTTGCAGGCTTGTCCTCAAATTATGTTTTGGTGTCACTGTAACCAACCTGTTGAAATAAAGGTACAATAAAGAAGTATCCACCCACATATAATTGGGTTTCTCATCTCAAAATAGCGGTGAGATTATTTGTCTCTTAGGCATCAGGAAAATGCATAACACTGCTTGTTCAGATTTGTACCATTTGTTTATGTGAAAGCATAAAAGCTTTGTTCACTGTATTAGAAATGTAACTTTATTTGATGCAAAATATGTACTTTTGCACTACATAAAGTATCAAATAAAATTAACTTTAGGTCATGTATAAATAACATCCTGTTGAGATTAACACAGAAAAAAGGACAAGAGTAAATGCAGATGGGTACCTTTCTACCAAAAGGTAAAAGGTACCAAATGTCCACAACCTGCCCGTTGGCATTGCTGGGACAGCGTCTTTCCTCTGGAGATGGACCAACCTTTTACCTTACAATACATAAAGCAAGCCCTGCAACACTTGATGTGATTACAGCATTACTTAGGACCCGATCACCCCCACAAAATGCTCGGATCGATAGCAACACGCGGCCGCGCTCCCCCTCTCTCACACAGGTGCTGAACCCATTCGAGGAAGAGGGAAGAAAGAGGAGGAAGGAGGAGAAGAAGAGGAGGAGAGAGAGACGGATCCGGCGTTGCCATGGCAGTGGACGCGGGGAACAGGCCGCTGCGTCAGCAGACCCTCCCCGGCCAATCAAGTGAAAAGGTTCCACACGCTCACTTACAAACAGCCAGGAGTCGGAGGGCAGGGTTTTAGTAGCGTGCTGTGTCAGTCCATCTGTGCGTATTTGCCTACCACCTTCCATCTTTGTATCTCATTTTCTTTTTAACCAGCATGTAAAAGACAGAGAGTCCGCCCACCTCAAACTGATGTCACAAACTCTAGACATTTCCACCGAGGCATGGCCGTCATGGGACAAATGCAGGTGGGTCCGTACCCTACTGAGATATCCCACCTTGACATGGTTTTACTCCATGAACCTGGTGAAAAACATTAGCAGACCCTACTGAGTGTTAGGAGTGACCCCTGTGTCTGTCCCACAATGAATGATCAAAGGTCAGCAATCACTGATGCGAGAATACGGACTAAATACGTACGGGTCAATTTGCGTTGGCATTGCCATCAGTGCAGTAAACAAACCTAGCAGCAGAGGGCGCTCAGAGTGCTAGCCTCCACTCAATGTTACCCAACGCTGTCCTCTCGCCTCCCATACTGACATTACTATGGAAATATGGTGGGTTTCAGAGGGCTGGTGTATTTCCATATTTTTTTCATACTCGTTAGCCCGAAACTTGCTTTGCTTCTCCGTACAAAGGAAAGGCGGTGAGACCTAAGAATCCCAAGGTTATTTTTCAAGGCTGTCTCTGCAGAATATAGAGAATCGATGTCTGAACGTTGAACAACAAGCCCGTCGAGACTTTCATAATCTGGTCCGGGAACACATTTTGTCTCTGGAGACTAACACAGCACAGGCAAGCCTTCGATATTGCAGTGGAGATGACTAGATAACTAACACGAGTTTTGGGGCTTCATCTTAGGAGGACGCTGGTCTACAACGCCTACATGGCTCTCGGAAGGAAAGAACACGGGTATAATACAGTTGGGCCATTTGACAGCTGGACTCTGCATCTACAGCTCTCCCTTCAGCTCCAGGGCTGAGCTGTGTGCGCTCAGACACCATCGGCTAGCACTGACACCCTCAGCTAGCCCCGTCACCACGGGTGGAGCTCAGAGCCGCATCGTGGAGAAGCCTCGCTGCGGCCCGGTTCCAAAAGCCCGTTCTACGGAGCAGTGGTGGAAAGCCTTGATTGAAAGCAACCCAAGCAAACATGACAGCAGCTTGATGTTTGTTAGTTGTGTTTGTGTAATCATGGCGAGGCCATCCTTTCTTAATCAATAGTAACATGATCAACCAATACTCATCAATCCATCAAACATCCCAACAGTCATTCTGTATCGAATCAATACCGATTATGTGGGAACTGGCTCCTCTGTGAATCAGTTACTGTGCGGGGGTGGGGGCGTGTGTGTCAGTGTGTGTGTGTTTGTGAATGTGTGTACGAGTGACAGTGTGTGTGCATGTGTGAACGTGGGCGTATGTTAGTGTGTATGTGTGTGCATGTGCGTGTGTGCGCGCCAGCCGTTCATGTGTGTGTGAGTGTTTGTGAATGCGTATGCACACTGCGCGTGTGGGTGTGTGTGCGATTCTGTTGTTTTTCTCTTTCTGGGTGACATCCTCCTGTTGTCATCGCAGATGACGTCACATCTGTCCTCACCCACAGCTGGAGACACATCGAGCGGATTCTCCCCCACCGACCTCCCCCGTCTCCCTCCAGCCCCACATGACAGCATGGGACCCGATGTCATTGCGATCGATCGGCCGTGGCGAACATTCAAAGGAGACAAATGCCGCTTTATTAACAAACGGCATCTAAGCGTCGTCTTGATCCCCGGGTTTCACAGCGGGCGATGGCCATTAGCCAATAGGGTCTCAGGGACGCTCCATCTATAAACAAATGGGATCATCCGCGGTGAGATGAGATTGCGGTCATCTGCTGTTCCCGCCCCCCCTCCCCCCCACCCCCCACATGGCTGCTGTCCACCATGTCCTCAGGGTGAACTGCCCTCTGCAGGCTAGCTAATAGCTTCATGCTAGTGTTTCATGCTAATGGGAATGCGGGGCCAGCGATCCCGTCAACATGTGTCGACGAAGGCCGGGGCCACTGCTGGGGGCCGGGGGGCATAATGCGGGCGAGCGAGGAGACATTGTTGCAGTGCAGAGGACAGACGGCCGTTTGTTCTATCGCAGCAACAATATCATCGTGCCCTCTCGTCCCAGCTGAGGACAGAAGACAGCTCGAGTGTCGTTGGAAGGGCTATTGCACTTTCTCTGAACTGCGCCTCCACAAAAAACATGCTTGCAATTCTTCACATGTAAAACATTTTCTCAATTTATACCATGGATTTAAACTGAATTGATTGAAATCCTCTTCAAGTAGTTGCTCCACAATAGTAGAAAGTCAGCCTAGGCCTTATTAAGTCGTCATATTAAGTACAGAGTCATATAAGTATAGTCATATTAAGTATAGATTCAAATATTTTGTCAAAAAAGAAAACACGGCAAGCTGAAATATGGAACGATTCTCCTCATTCTTTGTTCAACTATACAAACGCCTCACACTTAAGAGGCTTTCATTGGTAAATGTGTGCATTAATGTTGCTTTTTATAATTGCTTTGAATTTCCAGTCAAAAGGTTCTGTAAAAACTGCAATTTTCAGCTCCATTTTTCCTCTGTAGATACACCCGTGCTATGCCCTAGACTCAGAAGCGATAGGAATTGATCCAGCAACCCCTGCTTTGCAGTCATTCAACTACATTCTCTAGCTCCGCAACAAGTCACTTCGGAGTTGACCATGCTTTAACTTGGAGTTGAGAGAGAACAAGTAGATGACAAGGAAAGGGTCGGCCATCTTATCTTTGAGGGCATTTGAGCATTGCAAAGGTGAAACTAAACGGTAGTCCACTCATACCTAGGCAGTGTTAAAGTAGGCAGAGCAACGTACAGTCGATTCAGACAGGAGAACATAGAGGGTTAGGATGTGTTGCACAAGGAAGCCTACAGGTTAGTGTGTGTCTTCACCAATAGTCTCCTGAGTTGTTCAGCAGAACCCCACCCAAAGCCCCTGATTCCAAATCCATCATCTCCAGTCAGACACCTCACTGTCCTCAGACTTGCACCATTTCTTCCTTTCTTCCATTTCTTGCACCACTCCTCTCTCCTTTCCTCTATCTCTCCTTATCTCCATCCCCCCCCCCTCTAGCGCTCTCAACACAATGGCCGAGGAAGCTGAGCAGAAAGGCAAGTGCGCTGAGAGGTGGGTGTCTTGGTCAAGATCAGCATTCCTCCTCGGTTGGGGGGGGGGGGGACCTGCCATGTTTAAGTCCCCCCCCGGTCCTCTCCAATGGCCGCTATTGTTTCCATCCTTGCCCTGCCCCGCCCCCCCATCCTTTATCCTCCGTCTCCATCTCCGCATCCCCCCCCCCTCCCTCGCCAGGGAGACAAAGATGAGAGTCATCTGGGTTTGCGTTCGACCCACTCCCTGCATTCCTGCCCCGCTATGGGTCCACGAGGTCCGTGGGCGCGCTGTGTCCACACATCAGCCTGTGTGCCAGGCATGTATATAACTTGTGCTGGGGTCCAGGTCGACATGACTGGATAAGCACTAGGGAGTTGGTAAACAAACAGCGGCCGTGGCGGCGGCCATCTTGGCCCCGTCAAGCGGAGAGTCTGGAATGAGGACCTACGCAATCCTCGACCCGTTTTGTATCCACTGTGATAAAGGAAAAAGTTTTTGCCACTTTCATACACAAGGTACGGTGACATTTGACCACTGCATTTGACCCATCACCTGGACAACACAACCACACTGTGCAGGGAGCAGTGAGAAGCAGCGGTGCTGCGCCCGGGGAGCAGTTGGGGGTTAGGTGCCTTGCTCAAGGGATGGATGTTGAGAGGGGGGAAACCACTGTTCAGTCACACTCCCCACCAAAATGTTTGTCTCCCTCTGGTCCCGGGAACTGGACCTGCAACCCGCCAAGCACAAGCATGGCTCCCTAGCCATGCTCCCTCCGGTACTCACAAATCCTTGTGCATGTTCTTGTCCGTTCAAGACACAGGAGTGTTTAAATGGGGCAAAACAGTGTAGTGTGGTGACAGCTGACCCAGCTGACAGGCAGCTCTCTGGTTTGAATCTCCGATGTACCCAACCTACCTGTACCTTACTTACCAATACCTGCCTCTTTGTGACATGTATTCACTGTAGAGCTTTCATAAAGTGTATAACGATAGGGATACATTCCCAGATAATGATTCCTTGTCACCAGCCTGAACAGCAAACCCCTAACCCTGGTCATGTTTCTGCCACACTTGTGGGATTGAGCTTCTACTCAACAACCAAATAGTGTAAGAGTAAAATAATTTGGTTGATCGTTAAAAGTCGAAATCAAAGGGTCTTAGACTTTGAGGTCTTCGGAAAGGAAAAAAGTAAAACGAAAGAAACTGTTGATTTTTGTTTATGGACACCTTCAGTGGACCTATGAGGCCCTGCAGCGGCCCACACCCAAACTGAATGAAGTCCGACAGAACTGTTGCTTTTCTGAAAAAGTTTCATCTGAACTAGATTAGTAGCCAGCTACAAACAAAAGAGGGTCTGTTTTCTGTGGTATTAATATTCCTCTGTAAGGAGATCCTCAAACACAAAAGCTTTGTTTCCTTGATGCCACAGTGAGCGGCAGACAAAATATGATAGTTGGTTCAGGAACTGTTTCATAAGGGCTCTGTGACCGATACAGCCCAACCTCATACATTGCATTCTAGGTGTCTGAAAGGCAATCGGAATCTGTACAGTCTGGCACCTCAACTCCTTTTCTAGTTTCATGTCTCCGATTCAAAGTAGAACTGCGTGAAACTATGTCCGACTAGTTCAGCAGATGCTTTCATCCAAAACGACTTACAATGAATTCAGATGCACCAAGTCATCGAGTATATAGGCATGTAAGGCCTATGACTCAAAGATGGCTCCATGGAATGAACCCCTAGTCAAGCACCTTCACCCAATGAGTCGGCTGCCCATTGAATCATGATATCTAGTATTTGCAATGTTTGCATCACTTTGCAAGCCTCTTCTTCTGGCGAGCGTCCCCTTCTGCTGCATCATCTTCGTCATGTTGTCTCACGTCGCTTGCTTCCTGCCTCGCTCCTTAACCTCCATACATGTTCGTTTGGTTTACAGGGACCCTAGATCCAAGCGATCCGTTTAGTGGCTGTAACCCGGAGGGACGGACGGTGGGGTTGGGGGTGTGATCTCAACAATGGCCTCACAGTGTCACAGGCTGCTTAGCATCGGCCTCTGAGTTCACACTCATAGATCACCGTTGTTGTCCCCACTGGCCGTGGTGGGCCCGACCGCCAGGGGAACAATGACCCATGCAGCCCATGAACGGGGCGGCAGTGACTGACTCCACAGGCACTGAAGATCTGATGAATGCCTGGAGCCATGCCACAGATCGACGTCTGCCCCCCCCCCCACCACAAACACCACCTGACCCCTTCCTCATCTCCCATGATGCACTGGGTCAGGAGGGCGGGGTGGAAGGGGGGACGGACGACACCTTCAAAGGCGGCCCCCCTGGCGTCAGTTAGGCTCAGAGACAACCGGCACATCACAGCGCTGCACACTCGAACCTCACGGGACTTTTGGATTGACTCGCAAGCGGAGAATACCGTACCAACCCGAAAACAGCTAGCATGGCCACCACAAGCTCCTCAGGCCTGAGCAGGAAGAAGAAGAGCGCCCCGGGCTTCATGGATCAGGTCCACACCTTCTTCGGAGGGGACAAGAAGAAGAGGACCAAGGTGAAATGGTGGAAATGTCTAAAGTTCATCATGTTTTCAGGGGAAGGCATCTTTAGCTTGTTGCCCTTTGTTTTGCATATTGGATGGACTTGGGTCCATCCAATCCAAACGTTAACTTGAGTTAATGTTGTATTGAATCGCTAATGGTGCAGAATTCCTCATAGACACCTATAAACAGGAGTGACTGATTTGGTTGCCGAGGGAACATGTTACACAAAAAAAATGCAAAACAACAACTGATTATGAGCATTTGTCTTTGGAGTTGACAGTTGGTGAATGAGGGACCCAATAGGAAGTTTGGGTAGCAGCTTGTGTTATTGGTCCAGAGAGGGTGTTGGCTAGGGTGTGGGTGTGTGGGTGGTACATCACCTTCATTGCATCCATTCAACAATTTTCTCCTCATTACTGTAGTGGAGAGCAATGTCCAGCGACAGAACCAGGCTTTGCATCGTGTTTTGCGGGTCTTGCACTGAAGTTTTCAGGGTGGAACTGAGGAACTAAAACTGTAAATGTAGCTTTATTTTTATCTTAACCTAACTTATTCCATCAAAGCAAACCGAAAACGGACGCCATATATGAAGCTTAAATCAAACAGTCGCTATGGTTTTATTGCAGGTTTTTAATGTTTTTTTTCCAAGCAAGACAAAAATAATATTTACTTCACAAGAAAAACCGCTGCATATAATTTGTATAATAAATAGAGTGATGGCCTGGACAACTGAAGGGAGCCATTGTCTAGGAAATGCTAATGCAAGCTGCAGGGTTTAGGCAGTGCGTAGGATGACAAGGGGTGTGGTTGTCAGACATTCCCCGAGGCGTAGGCTGGAAAAATCTCTATTTAATCTTCCGGAGATATTTCCAGCCGGTCGGACGAATAATATTTGCAGTTTGAATGTGAATTGTGGAAACTCTTTTTCAGTCTGTCTATCTCCTTGTGGCTTATCCACACATTTAAGTTCCACTGTCTGGTGCCATCAAACTAGATTATGAGGAATATTAGTTTTATATGCATTAGGTGTACCGCACGTTTGCAGTGTGAATGAGATTCTAATAGGGGTCACATTACAGGACTTGCAGGACATGATAGCCATTTAGTTCCAGTGGGTTGAAAAAATACAGATGTCAAGCCTGAATGTTAAAATAATTAGATTTTTCCAAATGTTTTCAAGATTGACTCAGAACAATATATCACAGGCATGATTCGTAAACGATTCACTACGGATCTGTGAAGATACGAACTGTCTGTAATCTGCCTGGAGAGGCAGCCATTAGCCGTTCATATGTTAATTATCTTTCTGAATGATGTATTAATGCAGTAGTCAAATATTATATATTTTTTTCAAGCAATTCAATGTTCAAGCGATTTACTCCCTCCATTTGGCTACCATCTATGGAAATACTCTTTTGCAAAAGTGGGATGATCTGTAAAATAAGCTGTGTGATTTCTGTTCTAGGGGTCATTTCGGGGTCACCTGTCCACGTCGCCCCAGGCGGCCTCTGCCCGCCGCCGGCCCAATGAGAGTGCTGTTGCACATTTCTTCAGGACCTTCGTAAGTGTCACAGCTTGAGACTCTTCCCCGTTTCCAAAGCCGTTCCAAAGCCGTAAAACCAAAGTGATATATCGATATGATGGAGCACTACTGGGAAATGATCTTGCCGTCCTTCCACCGTCGCTTTGATGTTGATAAAAGCTTTCCCATTTAAGAGCTGCAATAGTATAGTACACTATTAGAGCCCTCTGCATTGAGTCCTTCAAATATCAAATGCAACAAAACCTCTGTTAAATTAGTTCTGAATCATCCAAATTAATTTGACATTTGACAACGTGTGATCTGATCTGCAGAAAACTCACCATTATATTGAGCAGTTACTCATAAAAACACGTCAAACAAATTAGCCAGATTTGACCTTATTTTTCCCGGCTAACATATTTTGCTGCATCAACCTAATGCACTTGTCCTGTGCAAATGCTGCTTGTCAGTCATGTAAGTGTTGCTTTCGTTTGCGTCTCAGGTCTCATCCTCGTCTTCTCCTCGTTCTAAGTCCAGGGTAAGTCTCCTGTTAGTTACATCGTCAAGGTTACTCGTGGTCTTAAATCGAAGCACATGTTATTCAAATGTTACACTGGAACATTGTCCTGCATAACCGGCAAATGTCAACATGTATATTGGAGAGCATTTATGTATTACTTTAGCACAGACCTTTCCCACTAATACAACTGAATGACATGCAATTGAATGACAGCCCTCAGAGGTATATGTCTTGGAGGGAGTTTCTGGTACATCATAAATTGATTCGCCTTAAAAAAAAAAAAAAGATCACCATTGCACTGTTTTTCTTTTTCATGTCCAGTGGAGAGATGTCTTGGGCTTGGTATGTTTTTTTTACTCCTCGATCATATTGAACCACCCCCCACATTCATGCACACACAAACACACACACACAGACACAGAAAGGCCACCTCCCAAAGAGCGTCTGGTTTTCATGTTTGGGCTTTTATCCGTGTATCCTAGCTAACCCAGTGATCTCCCGTATACTTACTTCCAAAGCCTTTCCCTCCTTCTCTTTCATGCTACTTTTCTCCTCCGCAAAGAGCGCTAGGAAAGGCTCGGGTCTTCTTTGAGATCTATGCAGGTGTACTCTGCAGTACTCCATTAAGGATGAGGCATCGCATCATACTCTACGGGACAGAGCGACACATTCGGACACATTTCATAAAGAATAGATGGATAGATTCCTTATCTTTTTCATCTTGGTACAAGGTGAAGTGGATATCTTTGCAAGCAGAAATTGTTTCCACAATTCCTTCCTTCTCTTAAACAAACCATTGTGGCGTCAAATAATTATCATACAAATTAGCATAACCTTATCAGCCCTAAATTTGTCATTTTATATTTCATCCCACACCACCCTCACCCCTGCCCCCACCCCACACCACCACCACCACTGCGTCCTTCAAGAGCGACTCGCTGCTTCTGGATGACTTTGAAACCGCTCGGCTTTTTATGAACCACAGCCGGTAAAAGAAATATACTTTCTTCTCCTCTCAGGGAAAAAAAAACCTCTCAGGTCCCCCCCCACCATCTTCTTCTTCTTCTTCTTCTTCTTTGTCTAGCGAATGGTCCGGTGGTGTAACACATAGGTTCTCTACCCTTCTTCCCGGTCGCCCAGCAGTGACTCACTAATCCTGGCGTGCGGTTTTTGGCGAGACCCCCCCTCATGTGTTCATTTCACAGCGAGCCAGGACGTCGCGTAGACTGCATGCCACAATTCTGACACTTTTCTTTCCCGTGTCCTTTGTGTCAGACGGCCGCCATCTCCACAGCATGCATCACCTAATCTGTTTTCTCCTCCCTAATTGGTTCCAGCGTGAATCTGTGTCTTATTTCATATTTTCATAACAATGTTTTTTCCTCCCTTTCCGTGGTCATTGTGTTGGTCTCTCCCATTGTAATGGACCAAAGATTGGACTGGGGTGATTTCAGAACCATTCAATCTTGAACTGAATGGAGTGAAAATTGTATTTTCAACCTTTCGGCTCCTGGCTCTTTTTGCTTATATTTTTTGGTAGTATGGCTTTAGCCTCCCTAGCATTTTCCTAAACGTCTCCACGTTTTTGTGAATTTCAACACTTTTTCGCAAACGTGTCCACGCGAGGAAAGTAGCGGTTAGCCGTTAGCTGATCCTCGAGGAGGTTCTGGCAACACACAGTGGGGTGCCGCGCCCTTCATGGTGTTTCACGGGGGGGTCCTGTGGTTCGGATCCGGGTCGGGTATCTCCTCCTCCCCGCACCATGCTCACCACCCGTCTATTCCAGGCCGCCTCACCGCGCGCGGAGGGCGCCAAATCCCCGCTCAGACGCCGCAGAGACCAAAGCACGCTGTCCAGACTCTTCAACCTGGTGAGAACCACCCTGCCGCTGCTTGGAAACAGCAGAGATCCACTCCTTGCTCTCTCTCACTGTGTGGCCTTGAACTTATGGCCATTTCCTTTGTGTTGTCTTTATCTGAATGCCGCAGTGATGCGATCAGCGGAAAGGAGTGAGTAGCGAGCAGTGTGTTTCTATCCATTCCTGCAGAATGGAGCGCAGATTGTTGGCCCTCACAGAACCATGTTGATTTTGTTAATACATCATTGATATGCTTTTGAAATCCTTGTCACCACTTATCACTAACAGGCTTACTTTCGATTATTTAGTGTTGTATCATAAGAACACTTCTAAAGGGCTAAGCAACTATCTTACGCTTTCTTCTTAATTGTTTGCCATTTCTATTACGTTGCAACATTTATTTGATGCTGAAATTAATTACATTTTCCAAGCAAAACAAAGTTATCTACCTCAATCTGGTTTGAGAGTTCACCTTCCAAGTCCAAGAGATCCACCTGAATCCCGAAATATGAGGTTTCTGACAATCAACATCAAAACGATCTCTCCTAATTGACCTTCTGGTGTTGCTTCCAAAGTCAAATTATTGGAGAACATGGTTCTCTTGAACCAGAGATTTTCCTCTTGCCTTTCGAGTGTTGGTAGTAGATTGCATGCCGATTGATGGCTTTCTTCACCAATCTTCTGCCTTCTCCTACACTCCCTATCACCCTTATCTCTTCCCAGGGAGAAGCCAAGGCCCGCCCTCCCCCTAAACGCTGGAGCACCATCTTCTAAGATCTCCACCGACAACCAAGACCTGGATCCGCCTGCGACAGGAGGGCCGAACCCAGGACCGAGCAACGGAGATGAGGGCTGCATTCAGGATGGACTTCAAGACCTCAACAAATGCTAACCATGATGCTAACGCTAACTAAAAGAAAGCTCACATTAGCGACGCATAACGCGTCAGAAGCTACCGCGGGTGCAGCCACTCTCCGAGGAGTGGAATTCAAACGCAACAACCAACTTAAGACATGGTTGTTTTTCTTTCTTCTTATAATCCTTAAGGTTAGTGGTGTTGATTCCCTCTGTGTTCCGTGTTCAGCTTTGCGCGGTAACGCTATTAGCGAGACTTTGTGCTGTAAATCCTGCGCCATAGACCATGTTCGTGAATCGTCAAACCATCCAAGTCTCTTCAGTCTGACGGTGCTAGTGTTGTTGAGTGTCTACATTCAGGTGTTTGTTTTGCTACCTGTATTCTGTTCCCTGGTGTCCACTTTCACTTTAGGAGTATATGAGTGATTGCGTTCTGTGCTTATTTTTTTTGACCACTCACAATGTTTTTCACGGTTAATTGGTTTTATTGTTGTTTTGTTTTTGTTTGTTTGTATCTTGTACCTTGACTGTATTTGGAATCACCTGTTTTCTACGATAAGTGTTTGATGTGACATAATGCAATTGAAAATAGACAAGAAAACTATGCAAAATTGTATTCACTGTATAATATTTTAACCCTTGTATTTTTGTAAGTCACATGTTTTGTAACTAACAAAATCAGTTAGGCCTGTTTACATCTTGCTTTTGAGACTTTCTTGTGGAAATAAAAATGAATGCCCTTCCGAAATGCACTATTATTACATAATTACAGAGGGTTTTATTGAGAATGTGGCCTAATGAACACAACAAAACTAATTCGATAGTATTTTAGTGCTTGTTTGAATGACATTCTGGTGGTTTTGAGGTCGAACCAAGACCGTGATCGGTGAAGGTCAGAGAGTAAGTTGATGAAAGGTTGAAGCATGAACAGAATGCTTGTATTGATCCACGGATGAGGTGTAAGAAGTTGATATTAGAGTTGGAGTTGGGAGTTACTGAAAGACAGACACATGTTGCTTGCCAATATCCAGTGGAAATATGTTTTTTAGTTTGTGTGAGCATTGATTAATTGCTTTACTTTTCATGTTTGTACACAGGCTACTTTTGTGTGTTTGGTCACTGCAGTTGAGGGAGCAATAAACTCATTAAGAAACAAAGTTATCCAGGAGTATTTTGTGGTCGACATGGCCTGCTCCAATGTTGTTGTACAAGAGGAGTCTTGTAAAAGCATACGATCACATCACAACTTGACCCAATTCAAAATGGCCTTCCCTTAACACGTTTCTACTGATTAGAAAACATTCTCTGCATTACGAGAAAATCTAAAGAATATGCAGTGATAATAAAAACAAATATTGGTTATATATCGCCTACAATACAACCGATAGGCTTTCGTGTGAAATTAAAGTAAAACACTGACTTACGCCCATCTGCACGGTTATGGCGAGTTTCTTTCCACTTCCTCCAAAGTACCCAAGGCCTTGACAACGGCAATCACATTCACCACATTAAAAAACTTTTAAAAATGTCATAAAAACATTTAAAAAATCGGTAAAAACCAAATATTATAGAGCGGAACAAGATAGATCACTGGCGTCGTGGAGGTGAAGTACGTTCTGAGGTACATTGACGCCATTTTAGTAAGCCAGCTCAACATTCTCGGCCCGATTCAAGCCAATAAGGCCACATAGGATTAAACAAAACTTAAATAGAGTCCACTCAAAAGCTATGCTGGGCAATTCCACCATACTCTTATCGACCACTAGATGGCCCTGAGCTGACTAAAATGGCGCCCCTAGAGTTCGAGAATGTACTTCACTGCGGTCAACGTATTTTCCAGCCAGTGTTCGATCATGCTCCGCTCAATAATCTTTGGTAAAAAACCGTTTCGTATACTGCAGCCTCTTTGTGAACGCAACATACTGGGCTAATTTCGTATTCCAGTTTAACTGTTTTTGGATCTTCATCAAAGGTTTATACCAAACTAGCTTCGGCGCGTTCTAAAGTATTTGCGCTATGATATTATGTAGAACCATTTTGATTTCAACGGTAATATATCGATGACGGGTAATGACTAATAACTGGGCAGTACTGGTGTGCAGTACAAGATTTTGATTCAACTACCGCCATGTAGCCAACACTCTCAGTGCTCGCCCCCACAGCCTAATAATAAAAGATGTATAAAGTACGACCCATTTCATTCTTGATTTACAATCACAGAGAAACGCCTATAGTGGTCTATATATGGTCAGAGGCCAGTTCTTTCAAAAATAAAGGTGATGCCCTTTTCAGGGTTTCAATGTAACTTTATCCATGAACGGTCTCCGGTCCTTCCGCGACCTTAGTATTGTAAGGCGGCTTTGAACAATCCTTCCTTTGCTTATATCTGATCCACGCAGCTCCTTTGATGCTTGCATCATGACCGTTCCCTTTGAGGTGAAAAACGACATATAAAACCTCCGCCCTCTGGGAATTGCATACATCAAACCACATCATGTACACCCCACCTCCTCCAAATCCTTTCTGCTGATTAATTACGGCCTGAGCTTGTTTCCATCACGTCCGCAGATAATGATCTGTTTCCGACGAGGTTTGCTTGATGCCTTGGCCAAGGGAGACCTCGTGTGTTGCCAAGGAGATCTGCGTCAATGATCCGTACAGTTGGACTGGAACATAACAGGGTTTTTTATTATTATTATTATTTATTATTATTAATGTGGACAGTGCACGAGAAGGCTGTGTCTTTAAGCAATTATTGTGCAAACAGTGTTTAATTTAAAACAGCGAACATTCACAACGGTGGTCCATAAAGAACACTATAAACTTCATAGAAAGACATTTTATAAATCCTACAGGACACTTCACAATCGACAGAGCAAGCATGGGGTGTGGTGTGCTGCTGGTTGTTTGGTTCACTGCAAAACAAAACACTGTTACTGTCCAAACACTATTAAAGGGAATTTAATTATTCAACTTGAACCGGTGCTCCCATCAAAAGTACTCATTTGTTCACATTCAGTCCTATTTATATTTTATAACTCAAGACGTACCAGTACAATTCCACAGCTTTCAACAAAAAACAACGATGTTGGCATGGTTTCAGAAAAGATGGAGCGGACTAAAGACAAATAAATAGCTGGGGATGTCTGGGGACAATCTGGTCTGTGTCCCTTCAGGAGAATCCAATCAGGACTTCAGATTATCCGGGATTCTCGGGGACACCCGGAATGGGCGGGGATGTGCAAACAAGTTCCTACAAACGGAGGTGCTGTGAGGTGGGCTGTGCAACACGCAGGTCTCAGCTGAAGCCCTCGCTGGCCTCCTCTTTGAACACGTGCCCGTGCAGGAGCCTTGACTGAGACCGCAGCTCGTCCATGATGCCCGCCACGCTCCCCATCAGCCTGCCCCCACCGCCGCCGCCGCCCCCCCCCGCCTCCCCACTGAAGTCCGCCTCCTCCACCTTCACCTGGCCCGCCAGCGCCAGGAACGCCTCGTGGCCGTGGTCGAAACCGAAGCCCGCGTAGGCGCCGCCGCCGTCTTCCGCCGCCATCGCCGGTCCGCTTGCGCCTCCCGTGGAGGAGGTGGCAGCGGACGAGGAGGTGTTGCTGTTGATGTTGTTGTTGTTGTTGTTGCCGGCGGCGGCCAGCCTCTCGCAGCGCACTTGGTGCCGCAGGAAGCTCTCCCTCCAGATCACCTTCTTGCCGCACAGGCCGCACTCGTAGGGCCTCAGCCCGCCGTGGGTCTTCAGGTGCTTGGTCAGGTGGTGCTTCATCTTGAAGGTCTTGGCGCACACGGGGCAGCCGAAGGGCCGCAGGTTGAGGTGCTGCATCTTCACGTGGCGGTCGCGCATGCTCTTCAGCGTGTAGGCCTTGCCGCAGTGGCAGAAGTGCACCTTGCCCGTGTAGGGGGCGCCAGCGAGGGACAACGAGGAAGAGGAGGACGGGGTGGGCGGCGAGGCGGGGCCCAGGGGGAACTGGGAGATGGTCGGGGAGAGTGGGCGGCAGGGCGTGGCCGGGGCCGAGGCGCCGTCCGCCTGGCCGGTGCTGGTCGAGGGCCAGGCGAGGCCGAAGTCGGCGTGGTGGTCAGGGGAGGCGGGAACCAGGGGCCGCTGGGAGACCTGGCCCGTGCCATCCTGGATCTCGTCGTAGGTCTTCCCTTCAAAGTGACCCTCCGCCAAGTGCTCAAAGTCCACCTCGGATTCGTCCTCCTCCTCCTGCTGCTGCTGCTGCTCCTGGGGCCTGGACTCGGCCTGGGACCAGGGGCTCGCCTGCCATGGCATCCGAGGCGAGGGCTCCAAATGGGGGGAGGACGAAGTCATTCCATTGTCCGATCCGCAAGTGCGGACCATCAGGGAGGTGTCGCTGTGTTCCCTGTCCTTATCGTCCTCTGGCCTGCCTCTGGCCTCGGCTTGCCCTGCTGCCTCTCCATCGCTGCTCTGGCCCTGGGAATCTCCTGAGACACAATTTCAAAATATGGTTGCCATTTTTTAACCTGATGATTCTGAAGGGTGGATTTAATGTTAAATAATTAAGAAAAACTAAAACCAATACCATACAAATATCATACAAAGCAATAAACTCAACTCACACAAAATGATATATTTATCTTGTGCCCAGATTATTACAATAATAATCTGGGCACAAGATTAGAGAAACAGAAGAAACAGAGAAACAGAAGCTAGATTTGGAAACAAAATTATTAGCATTTTTACCTGCGTGTCCAGCCTGCGCACATCTGTCCCTCCTCCCCGCCACGTCCTCTCCAACCCCTTCATCCGCCTCCATTCCTCCTCTCTCCACCTTCCTACTCTCCTGCTGCCCTGGTGGTGCAGGGGCGAGCTCAGGCACTTCCAGCCCTTCCCGGTTCCGATCCGTCCTCTCTGGAGCTCCACCCCTCTGATGCAGCCTCACTCTCTGCCTCAACCCCTCCAGTCCACACCCTCCTGCTGCTGCTGCTGCTCCTCCTCCTCCTCCACTGCCTCCTCCCCCTCCTCCCACCTGAGAGCCGTAGTGTCCATCTGCGTTCGGCAGAGCGTCTTTCGCGGTGGCGGCTGTCAGCCACACCTCCTCACAGCCGGCATAGTCGCCGCTGTCCCCGTAGCCCGGCAGAGAGAGCCCCAGTTGGGAGTCGGCAGCCGAGTGGGGCCCCGATGAGGGGCCCCTGGAACGGCCCCAACGGGGGAACTGCTGGGGCCGCCTCCAGGTGGCCAGAGGTGGTAGGGTGTCTGGCTTGCGCTCCCGCCTCCGGCCCTCGCGCTCCACATACAGGCAGTCGGAGCTGCTGGGGGACTGCTGCCTGGAGGACGTCCCGGGCTGGGAGGAGGCGGAGGCCAGGGAGGCGGTGGAGGTCGAGGGAGTGGTGACGCCCGGGTGGGACTCCGCCAGCGGCCGCTGCCTCTTGAGGAGCTCGGTGCACTTGTCCACGATGTGCCACATCTGGAGGAAGCTGGCCACCGTGACGTAGTTGACGATGTCCTCGTGCACGATGCTCAGCTGGCCCGTGTACGCGGAGGCGAGGACACTCTGGAAGGCCAGCGGGTCCATGACAGAGGGCAGGGACACCATGGTGACGTTCTTCAGCAACACCTGCCCAGACAAGAACCCAGCGTCAACGTTGAGAGCCATCTACACACACACACACACACACACACTCTACATACAGGGAGGGCACTGAGCAGTCGTTTGCACCCGAAGCGACTTCCAAAACCCGCTACCCACCTGGTCGTGAAAGTAAGGGGAGGACGCAGCAAGCACACAGCGATGGGCCCTGAACACGTGACCCTGCACCTGGATCGCGAGATCACAGAGACGACCCTCCTCACGCTGGCGGTTCAGGTTGTCCAAAACGGCAGAGCGGGCTCCAGGGAAACACACCTGGACAATAAGGCCAGTAGGGGCGCTGGTGGGACTACACAGCTGGTCCATTGTGATAGAGGACTAGGTAGAACATAAACAACAAAGTATGTAAACAAATATGTAAACAAAGTACACATAAAAAAAACCTTGTTTCTTTCTTGACCGTGTCAGTTCTTAACGGAAATCAACATTGGCCACAAATGTTTGTAGTACAAACGTTGCTGGCATGCACCAGTGTATTTCCCCAAAAGAGTGCAACTGGCCAGATGGCCATGTTCACACCTGCTGATACTAGCCGTGTTAAGTTTGCAATGCGTCACCTCGGCCCAAGTACAAGATATCGAATAAATATGCAGGCATAAAATGTATATATCCATGAATGTCATAGTCTATAGAGGATTGTTATTTTGTGGAAAGCAAGGGCTAACATCGCATTCATTTAAAATGCATTGGGTGCAATCAGACCAGCCAAGTTAGCGGCCAGATACCTTAGCTATTGCACACCTAAAATGACGACATACCGACGAATTGACTGGAATATGTGATGACATTTTTAATATATCACACAAACGGCTATGGTTCAATGATGTGTACTGCATGTTACGTGGTGTCAACTGCAAAAACATCTCAAAACACGTAAGGGTTACAACTTACCCGTAGCTAGGTAGCTAATGTAGCTGCTCAATATTAGCACCAATACACTCTCATCCTGGGGGGGCGGGGGTGGACTGTGCTGCACTCAATTCACAATGTGTTTACCACGAACCCAAACAGGAATATAGCACGAGTTTTTGGAATAGGAGTGCATAATTTGCGGCACATCAGTAAAATCTGTATGGTTTTTATATGAGGTACATGTTGAGAAGACAGTGCGCCTCCATGTACAACAACACGCATCGGCCCGCCCATCTCCCAGCCACGCCCATCTCCCCAGGTCCGCTTAAAGGGACAGGCACCGTCTCTTCATACAATCACAGAATATAAACATTACTTTTAAGGAGAATAAAAAAATATTCATGAACCGAAGCTGTTGTAGATGTTGCTGACCCCGTTTGAACGGTGATATTTTTGCGGCAGAACTTAAAGATGATTTTCAATGCATAGTGGAGGGGTGCACTTTGGCCGGTGAGCGGTCTCCATCCTCCAGTCTGCTCTCCTCACATGGGGTTTTACCGCAGTGCATCAGCAGCATCTCCTGACATGAGCGACAGGGGTGCAGCTGCACTCAGTGTTTTCGTTGTGTGTCAAATAAGAGGATTTATCTGAGAGGCTGACGTCGGGACGTCCATTGGAGGGCGTTTTTTCCGCTTCTCATCTGATGTGTATAGGGCCCTTCCAGTTTCATCTGCAATGTCAACACGACCCGGCCATCTCTGCGGAGTGCGGGCTCATAGATAGGTCACTGGAGTCGTATTTTTATTTTATTTTTTAAATGGATTTGCGACAGCCCGGTGACTATCGCTACACGGAAGAGGCGGCGTTGTTTTAAGGTTTATTTTTGATCACCGAGCGGAGGAGGCATTCTTTGAACGATACACCATCGACACCGTGGGCGTTTGATCCGTGATCTGATCATTCTGATCGTTTGTGGAACGATTCCACCGATTTCCCTCCAGTGTTTGTAGCGCACATAGAGTAAGGTGTGTTGGCGTGAAAGCATCCGGTAAATGATTAATGAGCGGAATGTGAATCAACGCAAGGCCTTTGGAATACGCTGGTTTATGTTGTGCTTGAATTGATTAATAATATTAACAATTTAATTTTAACCCTTAAGTGATGTGAGTGTGTGATGATAGCTCTCTAATCTAAGCCGCGTTGTCCCGGGAGGTTGTCATCTCGATATCTCGAGTCGTTGCTATCGTATCTAGCTGCAGGACTAATAGTTGCTGCCATCATTAAATAGACTCTCAGAGCCACAAGAACCAGAAAACCCATTCTAAGTGAGCATATGAAGTGAGCACTTCTCCACGTTGCTCAACGATTACGGTAACGAACGGTGTCGCGAGGTTTGGACGGCAGGCCTTCTCCAGAGGCGTCTGTGACGTAGCAATGCATGGTACTGCATGTTCCCAGTGATGCAAAGTTGCTGATTTGAGCCAAATAATAATCAGGTGCAAGTAGAGAGTGAGGTACAGGTGCTTTATGACACACACTTAGAAAATAGGCCGTGTGACGTCGAAAGAAAGAAATAAGCACAAACAGTAGTCTTCCCCCGAGAGCACAACAAGTAGCACCTGCACTGATAAAGTGAACGGTTGGATGTGAAGTGGGCTCCGTTTGGTGGAAGGGACATTAGCACAGGGAAGCTTAAGTCTTTCCGATATTTAATTTTTTATCCTTTTTTAGAAACACCTAAATAGTAGGCATTGTATTTTTGAAAATGGGCCGAAACATAATATCACTGGAACAAGTCATCTTTTTGCTGCTATGCAGTGTTTGTGGTGAGTATTTTAATAATTCAAAAATATTTGCATATTATGACGCCTTCACCATAGGTATCGATGTCATTCGTTGTATCGATTTCATTTTTTCCCCCCATGCACGTTGTTTATTATTTATTTTCATGAAATGTTGCATTTATTCAGTAGGCTATTTGTTGACGGCTAGTGGATGTGGTGATTCGTGACGTGTTTGGTGATAAAGGGGTAGACACAAATGTTAACTTGTGGAGATCCTCCGGGAGAACGGTAGAATTCGATGGAAAGATGCACTTCCTTACAGTCTCTCTCCCTTCGTCTCTCCACATATCCCCCCTCTCCCTCCGTCTCCCCGTTCTCCCTCTGTCTCTGCCCCCCACCCTCATGGCTCACTCCCCTTGTCTCGGTCTCCCCCCTCTCCCTCCATGTCTCCCCATCTCCTCCCAGTGGGGATGTGTCGCGGGGCGTGCGCCGAGGTGGCCTCGGACACCGAGGCGGTGGCGGGGGAGGGCTTCAAGCTGGGCTGCATCTCCTGCAAGAAGCGCAGCGAGGTGGAGGGCTCGGCCACCGTGGACTGGTACTTCAGGGGCAAGGGGGAGATCGAGTTTGCGCACGTGAGTGGTCCACAGTAACACACACACGCACGCAAGGCCACGCCATCTGTAGCCGTCCGTCATTTGATCCATGACTCGATCTATATGTCACTCTGTTAGGCTATCTGTTGGTCTGTCCTTCCATCGGTCTATACATCTATCTATCTATTGGTCGGTCCATTCGTCTATCTCCATATGTATCCACCCATCTACCTACCTACCTACCTACCTACCTACCTACCTACCTACCTACCTACCTACCTACCTACCTACCTACCTACCTACCTATCTATCTATCTATCTATCTATCTATCTATCTATCTATCTATCTATCTATCTATCTATCTATCTATCTATCTA
>JAOTIX010000089.1:1183810-1205307 GCA_027123715.1 Gaidropsarus macrophthalmus | reverse complement strand
TGTGTGTGTGTGTGTGTGTGTGTGTGTGTGTGTGTGTGTGTGTGTGTGTGTGTGTGTGTGTGTGTGCGCGCGTGTGTAAGACCTACATGTATACACCTACACTGGATGCACTTTGACTAAAAGATCCTTCAGGGAAAGGGGCGTTCAAAGTCACTTAACGTTTTTTCTCCTCCCCAGTCACGATAAACAGGAAACTGAAGAGGTTGTCCAGCTGCAGGAAGGTAATTAAATGTTTTATCTAAACAAAATATACAAACATGTATAATGAACAAAAATGTTCATAAGACTTGCATGCAACACATGCTGTTTGCAAATTACGCTTAGTTATTGTCGTTAAATATGTTATCATAATAACATGGCTTGCTTGCTCTCAGGGGAGGCTGTGGGGACAGAGGAGCAGGCGGCAGTGACCATCGCCAGTGTCCAGCAGGCTGCGTTTGGCGATCATGTGCAGTATCAGTTCCGCACCGATAACAGCGGCGGGCAGGTAGACGAACACCTCCGCTCCTACCGAGAGCTACATGTGTCTTTTTAAATGTTTACGTTTGTCTGAGGGCCTAGCCTCGAGCTATAGCACCTTCACACCCACTGTGCAAACACACACTGCTTGCTTGCTGTACAGTCTCAGCTCCGTGTCGTGCAAATATCAAAACGTATGTCAAAACCAAAACAAACAAGTCTCCTGACCGAGGCCACGCCCGCCCACCCAGGTGACCTACCGCGTGGTCCAGGTGTCGGACGAGCACATCGAGACGACCGCGGACGGAACCGGGGCCGTCAGCGTGGTCTCGGCGGCAGCCTTCGCCGGCGCCCCTCAGGCGGTGGCCCAGGTGCGTACCGGACTCCCGTCTTCTTCTTCTGCTGTATCCACCGGCCAGAGTTCGGCCCGGTTCTGGTTCTGCGCCCCATCCGCTTGATGAAAACACGGGTGTGTGTTGTGGTTCTGATCCAGGCCGTCATCCAGAACCCGTTCAGCAATGGCGGCAGCCCGGCGGGGGACTCGGCGGGCGGAGAGACGCGCTTTGCCTACTTCCCCGCCACCACGGTCAGCGACGGCACGGCGGTGTCGGTGCAGGCGGCTGCGGACCCCACGCTCACGCAGGCCGGAGGTGAGGGGTCAAGACGACACAGGGGTCGGCGGGGGGAATTCACAACCTGAGATTTAATGATGTATTTTATCAGTTAACACTGCAGTGATATTATTTACTATAATAACAATGTAGAAACGCTTTCATGTTTGCCAGGCCTCCTTCCACATTTACATTTCACAGGTTCTGCTTTGCATCAAGGCTCAGCTAACTGGTTGCCTGGTTACCGTCTCCCCTCCCTCCTTGCCCTCCTCCAGGTCAGTTCTATGTGATGATGAGCCCCCCTGATGTTCTGCAGGGAGGCACTGGACGCACCATCGCCCCGCGCACACACGCCTACACCGCGTGAGTCTACAGCGTGCACACACACACATTACCGTGGTTCCCTCCTTAAAATCCTCTTTCTGACGCCACTGCGGTCGGGGCCCCAAGTAAAAAATTCAAAGGTTGTCATATTTTGACATGAATTTGGTTCTCTGATTGACTGTGTCTATAAAATGAAAAGTCGCACACACAACCATTGAAAATTCTGAACTGTCGGAGGAAATTATTCACAACAGCAAAGAAAAAACCCAAAACAACCCAAATTGTTTCCCACTTACGTGCCATCCTCAGAGACCTGGCTGAGAGCGAGATGTTGCAGCATGGCGGTTCAAACTGGTGAGGCGCCCCATTGAAGTCCTGCCCCCCCCCCCTTTCTTGTTTTGTGCTACACATACGTACCCCCCCCCCCCCCATGGCCGTGGGGTTAGATCTATGTGGTGTCTTTCACTCCCAATGGGATGATTAGCCATTCAACTCGGATGGATTTCTATTGGTTTAATATGAAGTCATTGATTTTGTGTAGAGAGTGGATGTGGCCTTGTTTGTTTATTAAACCTAAAAGGGAAGCATTAATTTGAATTATTGAACATTAACCATTCTCATAAAAAATTATTTTAATGTTAATTTGAGTATAATCTGTGCTATGTTTGAGATTGTGTGACTAATGGATAATTGGCACACACACAAAAAAATTACTCTACACATAAATGGAGGTTGAGGACAAGAACCAAACGGTCCCCTTCAATACATCCTCTTCCTGCTGTGTCTCAACAGGAAGATGGATGGGCCCCGGGCCCCTAGAGACGAGAGGCGACGAGCGCAGCACAACGAAGGTAAAATATTATAATTACAACATTTCATTCATAAAAGACTCAAAATAAATACAGCACACTTCATACGTATACGTATATGGGGGCGGTGAATGAAATGTTAATAACGGAGAAGCCTTGTCACGCGTCAGACAATTTGGTCCAGCTGAAACGTATGTTTGCCTTTCTCTGTGTGAACAGTGGAGAGGCGGAGAAGAGACAAGATCAACAACTGGATCGTCACCCTGTCAAAGATCATCCCCGACTGCAACATAGACAGCAGCAAAACGGGAGCGGTACGTTTTGCATACATCGTCTGACCTACTCAAAGATCTCTGGTCGGTAAACCCCGTTTAACCTTTCGTCTTTCCCTCTCTGTCCAGAGCAAGGGCGGCATCCTGTCCAAGGCCTGCGACTACATCCGGGAGCTACGCCAGAACAACCAGAGGCTGCAGGAGGGCTGCAAGGAGGTGGAGCGCGTCCAGGTGGACAACGAGCTGCTCCGGCAACAGGTAAGCGCTCCGGCCCCAACGCTGGCACTCAACATGGCCGCCTAATAATACAAAAGCTAACCATGTTGCCTCCGTGTTCCTAGATAGAAGAGCTGAAGAACGACAACGCTCTCCTGCGGGCCCAGCTCCAGCAGCACGGCATCGAGCACATCGGTGACCCCGCCCCCCAGTGACCCTAACCCCCACCCCCCCTCCCCCTGACGAACTGGAACACACACACACACACACGCGCCATAAACAAGCACACCTCCGCACGCCCACATCGTAAGGAACGCTCACTGACGGGATTGTCCATAAGTTGGTACCTGCACAAACCATGTGACCTCCGAGGATGAACTCTGCGCCGGGGCGCCGCCACGCGCATGCACGCCCCCCCCCCAGACGTGTGCGCAAAAAGGTGCGATTCTTCCGGGGCGTGTGCGTGTTCACTGACAATAACCCGGCGTGACGCCCTACCCTTCCATCAGACGCTTTACAGGATTCTTCACTGCCGCTCGCCCAATCCACCAAATCCTTTTCCTGGTTTTCTTTGGTCTGGTGTAAACCACGGAGACTGCACGTGTGCACCCGCCCATTGGCTTCCGAAAACCACCATTTTTTTTTCGTTTTACTTTTAAGGCGACTACATTTTCAGTTTAAATAGCCTTCTGACAACTGCGTCTGAGTTTTAAACTGCTGTGTGGAAGAATGAAAACGTTTAGTTACTTTGTGTGTTTGTAATTTATTAGGTCTTCAGAGAATGTGTATAAAACAGTACAAGTGGGGGAGCATTCAATCTACAAGTCGTTTTGCTAAAGGAGGATTCTGAAGCAGAATATTGCTGTGGATCTTTTATCTTTCACCGTAGGTGACGATGAATAGAGGTCATTTAATCTAAATCTTCCTTTGCCAGTTCCTAGAGTCGTTTTCCAACTCGTCCTTTTGCATATGTGTGAGTCGTGTGGACTCTCCCATCGCCCATGAGTACTTGCTAACTTAAGTTATTTCTTGTTTTTGTTTTCAATTGGTAATATTTTCAACGGTGCTGGTCTGTTTGTCGTGACGCATCTTGTAACTGGGGCGAGTTGAAGGAGCGGGGGTAGGCGTGTAGGGCTGTGAGGTGTGTTAAAGCGCCGTACACCATCTGACCAGCGGCTCTCTGGTAGAGCAGGGCTGTGGGTTGAAGGGTGACGCAGGGATTCTTAAACGATGCAAATTGGACCGTAGGTGTGTACCTAATAGCTCAGGTAAACGGGATTGAACACTGACCGGCAGTGGTTCCCAAACGTAGTACTGTCTTCATTCTCTGATATAATATAGTTGAAATGCACTAGGTGTAATGTATAGAAGATTAAGGACATTGAATGAATGGCTTAAAAGCATGTTGGGTGGGTGGGGGGGGTCAGTTAATCTGGGCATTAAATCTGTGTTTTATCTGCTCATTGTAAAAGCCACAAGATTTTTGGAAATGTGTAGGGTGGTTATTATTAGCAACGTATTTCAAAAGGAGAGATAGGCCGCTACCGTCCTCTTCTTTTATACTACATCAGTAAAAATGACTTTCCGAGCATTTTGGGAACCATTGCTGCCAATGGTGAGGTGGGTGGTGAAGGAGGTAACTTTCCGACATTAGCTTTTTAAAAACACACATAAATGATAAATGTAGCTAACCACCTGTTGTCTGCAGTCAGCCTGACCGCAGCACATTGTTTTTCTAACCACTGGCATTATCATTTCTGATACAATAAAACTCGAAGTTTATTCCTAGTTGCAGCGTTTATTCGAAATGTCCCTTTAACCCTACAAAAGTCGTGAAAGCTGAACAACAGCGATTGAATAAACACTCAAACAACGAAAGAGCGTTCATACTCATGAAAATTAGCCTTGGTCGTAAAAATGCTTACCTTTCCCTCGATTTTTGTTGATGTTGTGGGCCATGTGCGGAGTGATCCATCATCCAACGTCCTGCATGCACGATTGTAAAAGTAGTTCCGCATGTATGCCGTGTGCACGACGTTGGATTATTGTTCTCAAACAATGACTTTGTTTTTTGTAAAAACGTGTTCAGTTAACATTTTGGCAAATTGCCATAGTAGCATTTTATATCAATAATGGCGAACCTCAGCAACATCCAACTTAATTTTTGCATCCATCGGACAGCAGTGGTTCGCCAAGTACACGCGGAGAACCAAATGTGATTGGGCGAGACGGCCAATTACATTAAATGCGAAATACTCATTTCAATTTAATTAATGTTGGTGAATAAGTTAACCATAAAACAGTAAAACTATGTTATGTTTAACTTTCTGCGTTTGCATAGGGTTTCCATTTCCCTGAAATGAAAAGCAGGAGCACCCTACCAACAGGAAATGACCAATGGCCTGCTATTGGGAGTCTGACAGTCTGAAACATGTGGTCTGACCTGTGACCTTTGGAACATATGATCCGAACCAGTAGCAAAATCGTAATTTTAGTCCTACCTCATCGGAGGTGACTCACAACTTTTCGCTTGGACACAGCAATGCATAATCTGATTTCCTCGAGAGACTTATGTATATTAGTAGTCTATAGGTTGTTCGTAGATTCAATAGTTCATTAGTCCATCAATTGTCGTTTAGCACATACCGTACATTTATTAACTACCCTAATTATTACGATGTACGATGCTACTACGGTATGTTTGGCATTAGAAGACCTCAACGAACCAAAGAAATAAATGAAAACAAATCAAATAATATTACGAGATATAGGTATGGCTAACCTCAAAGTACTGTCAAACATTTCACTGGGGCACTTCCCCTTCCTTATACATCTCAGCCCGGGGAGGTTGAGTCCGGGGCACGCCCCCGTCTCCTACACCGCCTCCCCCGCAGCCGAGGAGGTGCAGCTTGGCGACAACGCCTCGCACAAAGTCACTGAGCATGTGGCGGACGGCCGTGGAGGACAGGTAGAATATGATGGGGTCCAGGCAGGAGTTGAGGGTGCTGGCGAGCAGCGCCACGTGCCTCCAGTCCTCGTTCTCGTGGTGGACGAAGCCCACCACGTGCGAGGCGTTGTAGGGGCCGAAGCAGACGGCGAACACCAGCAGGGTGCCCACGGCCAGGCCTACAGCGCGAAGCCGCCGCCGCCGGCTGATGTTGGGCAGGCGCAGGAGGACATGGATGAAGTTGAAGTAGCAGAAGCAGCTGATGCAGAAGGGCGCGCAGAAGAACACCAGGAAGAGCTCCAGGCGCACGGGTAGTAGCACCCCTAGCTGCGCCTCGGTGAAGTGCATGTAGCAGGTCTGGGGCGCCAGGACCGTGACGTTGGGGCCCTCGCCGTCGCCGCGGGTGAGGAGGATGTGCGTGGGGGGGACGATGTAAACCACGCTGAGGTTGAGGGAGGACACCACCCAAAAGAAGGCGCTGGCGATGACGGCGTAGCGCGGCCGGCGGTACAGCGAGTACCGAATGGGGAAGACGACGCCCAGGTAGCGCTCCACGCTGACCGCCGTCAGCAGCAGCGTGCTGTTGTAGATGGTGGTGTAGAACAGGAAGTTGGTGAGCGGACATAGGAAGTATGGCAGCCTCCAGGTCATGTGGTCCAGGGCCTCCTTCATCTTGAAGGGCAGGAAGGCGAGGAAGAGGAGGTCTGAGATGGTGAGGTTAAGGAGGAGGACATCGATGGCGGTGGGCTTGCGTCGGATCTTGCGGCAGAAGGTGTAGAACGCCAGGCAGTTGGTCGGCACGCCTATCAGCAGGGTGATGGCATAGACTGAGCTCAACAGTGTGTGGAGGCTCATCGTAACGTCTTCATTGGTCTCAATGGTCACCTGAGTAAACAACAACATTACACGTTACAAGGCAGGTGGATCCGGGGAAAGCACCGCTCACAATCTCCTCCCTCGTATAATTCACGAAGCGGGCGAACAAAACAAAACGGCAAAGAATTACTTACGAATGAATATTTAAGTTAAAGTTCAAAGACAAGGTAACATGAATCAAAATGAAGCTTTTTATTTTGGGTTGGTAAAGTTCCAATGAACTGCTGAAGGTAACATTGTTTTTATCCTTATCACAATTCCAAATTGGCACCCTATATTTTTCAACCTGCATCTGAGATGAAGAGTCGGACCAAGTGTGCTAAACCTCCTTGAAACCTGAGCTCACTTATAAAATCCAGAGAATGGGCCCATATTGTAAAAGTGAAGCAGCTATTGTTTTTCCAATGGGCACAATAAAGCAAACGTTCAAAATAGTTTAAAGGCGTAGTTAAATCCACGGGCCTACCTTTTGTCAATTCAGAAACTCCTGGAACCCCATGGCGTCCCAGGGCAGGCAGTCAGGACCGTTCAGTGACGAGCACAACCTTGATCACTAGTGGGTGGGTGACCTTTCCGTTGTCCCACTGTTTGGTTACAATAGAACACGCCCCCATGGCGTCGCTCGTGCTTCCGAACAACCGCTATCGGGCGTTTAGATTGCGGAAATTTAATAAGCCCGGTGTAATCTGTTGTCCTGCTTGTTTAAACACTGTCTCCTGGCAACCATTTAAATGGCCACTATGGATCTATAGGTGTATTTAGATTTGGGGTGTTTCCTACAACAGGCCGGCCAGGATGGTCACAGAGGGTATGGCTGATAACCCAAAGACAACAGTTGTTGAAATGCAAATTAAGAGTTGATTTTACAATACAGATAGCGATTAGATTTTGTCATACCTTGTTTATCATTAAAAAAATTTACCATACTAATATTACTCCTTATGCTCCTATATGCTTATGCTCCTATCCTATATGTTCAACAAAGCATGCCAAGACATGACATCAGTTTTAAATGTAACATTTTTATTTAAGTCAAATGCCTACTTACATTCAATCACAAGCCATCCACCATTTAGTCCCACCCAAATATGATTTGTTATTATGGGATCAAGACAGAGTGAATGACCTTTCACACCGTCATATTCATACGTTTCATGATGTGATGAAGTGGTCGCACACTAATGACTCCACTTGAAAAGAATAAATGCTCTTTGAAGTCATTCAACTCATTGAGTTTACAGGAGAGCAAAGTAACGTGTTTAGTGAGCAGGTGAGATCACTAAATGGATATATAAAGTCAGATATAGTACTGTGAATAACAGTGTTAAAAACTAAGCATCTGAAATTATCTTCATTTAAAATATATAACATAACTGAACAAACGAGATAGGATGGTCCACAGAAACATGTTTTTAGATTGGATTACCAACAGTAAATCAAATTTATTTATGGCGGGTTAACATATACATTCAGTGCATGCGTGTTTCAGTGTGTGGGAAAGAGAAGGGCATGCCTCCATTGTTTCTCAAGCTTCCAAAAAGCAACCAAAAATGTGATGTCCAGCCTCTCCTGATTCAAACCGTTCATACAGTGATCGCAGCTCCATCCAAACGATGCTAGTTCCTGTATCAGCAACAGCGTCTCCTCCTACCCTACGGAGGATGGTAGTGGACACGCCTCCCACCCCACCCACAATCCCTCTGCCCCTCTGCTGCCGTGGCAACAGCCTGATCAAGATCACATCAAGTCGGACCCTTCCTGTTAGTTCTGACTCAGCCTGGTCATAGTAACCTCCAGAGGGCTCGTATCAGGCAGCGAGGGGGTTTCCCTGACAACGGCGCCGGGGTCGTGTGACAAGGTGTCGCATCGGTGACTACGTGCGGACCTCCGCGGAGACCGGGTCGCGCGACGCCCACCGGCGCACATCCTTCCCGCAATGCCGCGGTACACAGCAGGCGACAGCATCAGCATGACCACCGGCTCCAGGAACACGTTGCACAGGCTGGTCATCATGGCCGCCTGGCGCCAGGGCACGTCCTTCCCCAGGGCGAAGCCCACGATGTGCGAGGCGTTGTAAGGCGCGTAGCACACCACGAACACCGCCAGCGTGGTCAGCGCTACCGCCAGCACGCGCCGCTTCCCCGCCGCCGGCAGGCAGGAGTGCCACACCAGCGTGACGCAGCGCAGCGTGCAGAAGCACGTCACGGCCAGTGGCAGCAGGAAGAGAGCCACGGCCATCTCCAGCCGCAGGGGCAGCAGCACCGCCAGCTGCGAGGCGTTGAAGTGGTCGTAGCACACCGCGGCGCCGCCCTCGCCGCCGGACGGCGTGGACACGAAGTAGGCCCCGCCCTCAGCCGCCAGGCCCAGCGACAGGTGCAGCAACACCACGGCCCAGAGCGCCACGCTGATGAAGCAGGAGATGCGCGCCCGGCGGTAGCGCTTGTAGGCGATAGGGAAGGCGATGCTGAGGTAGCGGCCCACCGCCACCGCCGTGAGGAAGAGGCAGCTGCCGTACAGCGAGGAGAAGAGGAAGAAGCTATAGATGGGGCACAGGAGCCCCGGGAGCCTCCATGCCTGGAGGAAGGTCTCCAGGGCCTTGACCGGCAGCCAGGCCACCAGCGCCAGGTTGGCCAGGCACAGGTTGAGGGCGTACACCACGTTGGGCGTGGCGCCTCGCTTGCGGGCCTTGCGCACGTAGACAAAGAGCACCAGCAGGTTGGCGGGCAGGCCCAGCAGGAAGGTGAAGCAGTAGACCAGCAGGGCCACGCAGTCGTTCAAGGTGATCTCCTCCATCGGGACCGCTGACAGCACGTGACTTAGCGCGAGAGACGCGAGGTGCGGCAACCGAACCGCGGCCGCACAACCATCGTATCCAGGGCAACGCGGGGACCAGTCCTTTGTTCAAGCGCAGGAACTCGGGGCCGAGAGGATGAGACGAAATCTTCAGAACGACGGGGCAGCACAAGAGGCTTTTCGCCGACAACACATCTCCAAACAGTGCGCGATCTTTGTACCCTGAGGACCTCAGCTATCCTGATGGGATCTCCGCTCCCCGGTTGGCGAATCTCCCCCTCAGAACCTCCCTAATCCACCTGAGCACCAGCCCTGTCCAGCCTGGCACCCGAGCGACTCCACTCTCCGACTCTGCGCCCGCATGCATGGCGATAAAGAGGAGGGAAAAAAAGGGGAAGTGGCGACCCTGGGGGGGCGTGTGGGAGGCAGAAAATGGGCGAGGTGCACACGCCACGATGACGAGCCTGGTCGGTTAAACACTCAGACGCGCTCATGCGGAAGGGTCTGGCATTAGGGAGGCACCCGGACGCCTTAATGCCCCTCTCATCCCCACCCCGGCCAGCCGAGACGGAGGGGGACCGACCTGCAGGTAGCATCTGGTCCCTTTAGTGAAATGATTCAGAATAATTCTGCTTTTAGGGAAGCGCACGGCCGTCCTTTAAAGGGCCGGGCAGTAAAGCCATAAACCTGTGGGAACTGATGGGGCATGCAGGGCAGACGATCAAACACAGATACAACCCGGTCCTTTGGTGCGTGCTGGCGGACGTATTTATTGTAGGAGAGCCTTTCGGAGAGGGTGTGTGCGTGTATGTTGCGTGATGCAAGCTTTGTGTTGATGACCTGTGTGAGTGAGACTTGATTGGTGCGTGACTGTGTTGAGTTACAGGGTTGTTACTGCAGAGGTGTTTTGCATGTGTGCTTGTGCATCATGGGAAAGCCGTTTCGGGGCAGTAGAACCAGGCCTGGGGTGCGACGGTTATTTGTTATCCTTCAGCAAACACAGCGACACACACCATCATCATGTCAGAAACCTCTGGCGGGTTACATAAGGTCATGGTTATATAAGGTTAGGCAAAGACATGATGACAAGATCTACCAATACACTATTGTGGAGAAACTGGTATTAACTGGTAATGACAGTTTCATACATCGTTCATACCTTGAAACAATTTTCCCACATTAATGCCAAGTTGTGGATTTGGTAATGCAGCCATCCAAGTCATGTGTGGTCAAATGCATTTGGCGGATTCTCCCCAATTTATATGCAACGGTGTTCCGTGAAAATTTTATTTTGCACATAACATCAATTATCGCACATATTGGAATAGAGTTAATTACCACCAAACTGCACTTCATCATCTGCACTTTACAGCTTCAGGACCGCACCTTGTATCATCGCCACGAAGAGGCCCTCGTTAGGAGATGATGCTGATAAAAAGACAGGGCTGCTCAAAACAACCCCTTTAACGACGTCACAAATGAAGGAGGCGGCCGTAAAAGGAGGCGGGCCTTTACCCGGAGCCCCGCCCACATATTCAGCGCTCCGTACCCCCCTGGAGCCAAAGTTCACGTCGTAACCACGCGCTTTCCACGGCCGACGTTGATCAAACAACGCCGGTCGATAAACATCGCCATTAGCGTCTGGATCGGTGCGATCAAAGTCGCCCCGTTGGCGACGCCAGTCCCGGGTACTCAGCCAGTCGGCGATTGATAAAAACACAAAATAAATGAGGCCTTGATTCAGGCGGAAAACGCGATGACCTGAATGAAATAAAACGCATGTGACCACCAGGAGGGCTGCTGGCGATCCAGGCCTTTATTAGGTCTACCCCGGTCAGTGCTCCACACACTGCACATCCACAACACACATTTTGGGATTTGTTCATTTTGTGACCATATTCATTTTTTAAATTAACAGTTTCTCTTCATGCAGGTTTACTTCAAAGCTTATCAGGAATTGGGATCACTTTTTTGTTTTATCGTCTCTCTGTCTCTCCACTGTGTCCAGTCATTCATTTCCTCAACCATTAAATACATTCATACACAGTCATCAAAACATTTCTCATCAGATCTTCCACACCTCCGACCCCAAGACACCCAGCCATCTCACTGTGACTCGATTCCTCCTTCTCAGATTCCCAGCATAAAACAAAAACCCAAGCTTTTTCCATCGGATCACTTTTAAAAACATCTCCTCACCACAACCACCGTGAGACGCGGCTCCGTCGTCAGGCCAGCATCTTCAGCAGGCTCCTGCCGCTGGAGTTGGTGAGTGGGACAATTCCGGCGATGGCCGGCGTGCCCGCGACCGCGGTGGGGTCGCGGAGGCGGTGCCGCGTGCTGAGACTGCGTTGCTCCAGGGAGAGGGCTTCCTGCTTCCTGTTGAGGTCCTGGGTCATGCGGGCGTGATGTAGATGCATCTTTTGCAGGGAGTGCCTGCAGTGAGCGAAAGAGGGAGAGAGAGATTGAGGGTGAGAGAGAGAAAGAGAGAGAGAGAGAGTAAGAGAGACAGAGAGAGTGAGAGAGAGGCAGGGACATAGCTAGGCCCCGAACATCACTAGTAAGGAGTTTGGGATCCTACCTTGCTTCAAATGATTGTGTTCTGATGTTCTTTCTAAGTTCTAGTAGACTACAATAGAGAGCAAGTACAATGCAGACACAATGCATACTGAGTAGAATACAAACAGAGTTCAGTAAAGCACCTTCCTCTCTCTGTTCGTTCACCTTTCTTTTTTTGCATATTATCCTGGATAAGTCAAGCTGTGAGTCACAGGAATGTGGAGTGCAGAATGCCTCCTCATGGCTGACGGAGGAGGGTAAGGTGGAGAAAAGTTGGGACTCACTGCGCCTCGCCTAGCTTCTGATGCAGGGCCTTGATGGAGGCCTCCAGCTGCTGCACTTCCTGTACCAGCCCCAGCTGAACCTGGAGGAGGTGACGGGGGAGAGGAGGGTGTGGATGTGCATAAGGGTGCATTGGAGGAGGAACGGTCAAAGGAGGAGGTGGAAATTAGAAGAGGTGGAAAAGGGAGAGATGTAGGTGATGATTCAGAGAGAGTGAACTAAACATCTGAAACTCCATCCGGACAGATGACCACAACAAGATCTTAGACAAGACACACGGTTTTATCCATGAAGAGACAAACTTGAACGACAGTCAATATATGTGAATGAACGGTCCCTTTGTCCCCAAAAGTGAGGTTGTAGTATTTGGTTTCACGGTAAGCCTGGGCGTGGCCACTTCCTCAAAGCGCCCACACACAGAGCAGCCATCTGTCAGGCCCAGCTCATTGTGTCGGGCACATGGCTTCTCTAAAAGCTTTGCTTTGTGTAGGACACACACTGCCATGTCCTGACATACAGGAACCACGAAAGGATCCTCGCTAAATAGACACCATAACAAAGACCGTCTTTTTCTGTTATGTGCTACTTGTTTATACAACTTCATGTACACATTGTCAAATGTAAATATAGATTTAAATGTAGTAGATGCTATTATGTCTTACAGTGATGTTTTTTACATTTATTTATTACATTTATTACTATTATTTATGATGTTTATAACTCCGTTTTGATAAGTGCTGTATAAATAAAGCTATTATTTTATTATTATTACATAATTTATTTATAAGTTGGATTAGATATTTGACTGTTTTTTGATACATGTGGGTGCATGTAGACTCCTCATAGAGTAGGAGTATGAAGTACTGAACAGGTATGTTCATCTGATGTTCATCAGGGGGCCTGATGTACCTGGTCCCTGCAGAGGTCCATGCCCGGGCGGCAGGTCCGGTTCTCCAGCCGGGTGTGGGCCAGCTTCAGAGAGGGGGTCTTCACCCGGAGGTCCTGGTCCAGACCCTGGATGTCTGCCTCCATCTCAGAGATCTCATCCTCCGTCTGTCACACGCACAAGCGAGTCAGTATACAGAGCAACCGGAATGGAAGGCTTCATGGTGCGGCCGAATCAGAGGGGTTTGACATTATACCAAAAACGTCTAAAGGTCCACTATGCAACTTTGGACATTCCTTCACTGTTTTCTGGGTATGAGCCGCATTTTTCCCTACACAGCCCCCTGCAGCTTCGAAATATATATTTTACAACACTGTCGTAACAAATTGACAACGCTGCCCGCCCACTTCGACGCTAGCCATGAGCATTTGTTTTCAACGAAGCCGGCAAATGCGTGGAGCCATGTCCGAGGTGTGTGTTCAATCTGATCCCCAATCTGTTAGCCAGCTCCATGTTTGGGGGATGAACTGCTGTAAAGCAGTTTGAGACCGCTGAGTCGCATCCGGTTTCATGACAGACCGGAGAAGCAAACATGCATTTTCCCTTTTTCCGCCCAGAAGCGATAGGTGTTGTAGAACCATCACTTTATCTTTAAAATTAAGGTGCATTTAGCTAAAAAAGTTGCATAGTTCCTCTTTAAAGAAGGAAAAAACTGAATGGCTATAGCTGTAGCGGCGGACCATCTTGAGCTGCCACTCCAGCTGGTGGCGGGACTGCTCCTCGTCGTGGGTGCGCTTGCGGAGGGCGAACTCGGTGGCTCTGCGCTGCGTCTCCGTTTCGTTCTGCAGCTGCACAACACAACACAGCAGGCAGACCCTCAGCACCCAGGCAGAGCACGGGAACACTTGTGCATGGTTCTCATAAAGGCCCCTGCGGTGCTAGGCCTTGTTGTTGTACATGCGCTACATGAACACGTTTGTACCTTGGCGCGGGTCAGACCGGCGGTCTCCCTCATTTGCTGTGAAAGGTGCATGGCCTCCTGGGCCCAGCCCATGTTAAACTGGCTAAACTGCGCCCACTCCTGGGGGGTCACGGTACTGCAAGACGAGATCAATATTATCAGCTAAGTACAATACAGGTGATGCAGCAACATGGGGAACAATGTAAAGCAAACAACAAAAACATTATTTACATTGAAGAAGTCATATAGAGCTGAAAGGTATGTAGATAATCCTAGGTACGAATTCAAAGTGTGTGTGTATGCGTGTGTATGCGTGTGTGTGCGTGCGTGCATGCGTGTGTGTGCGTCGTGCTGACCCAGAAGGTATGCGCGTGGGGTTGGGCTTCAGGGAGATCTGGGCAGACTTCACTGTGAGCGAAAGGCAGGTCCTGTCCACGTCCAGGGCGTCCGTCTTGTTCTGGAGGTCCATGGTCAGCTGGTGACGGGCCTCCTGCAGGATGCTGGGACAGGCAGCCAGTGCACTTATGACCAGAGTAACAGTCAGAACAGACTGAAACACTAGGAACATACTAGTGCTGACGTTGGAAGTCATCGAACAAGTCAGTTCAGAATTAACCAGGTACGGGTCAGTCAACAGCCAGGTAACCCACGGTTAATGAAAGAGTCCGAACAGTCCGAACAGACACTGGGCCAAGTAACAGTCAGCAAGGTAGCAGTCAGCCAAGGAGCAGTCATTCATCCGTACAGTAGCAGTCAGCACAATATCAGCCAAGTCACAGTCAATCAAAAACAAGCCAAGACACCCTTGAAACTGTACCGACACCGATATATTGTTCCACTTCTTATGTTACGACAAATGTACTTATTGTAAGTCGCTTTGGATAAAAGCGTCTGCGAAATGCCCTAAATGTAAATGTAAGTGTAAAATGATAAAACAGTCAGAAAGAAGCAAGTAAGACAAAAGCGAAGTCACATCCAGTCAACAAAGCAACAGGCAGCACTGTAACAGTCATCAAGCGGAGGTTCGCCTGTGTCCTCCTCGTACCAGAGCTGCTCAAAGGCCTGGTCCACGTTCTGCTGCAGCTCCAGCTGAACTCTCTCCAGCAGCCTCACTTCCTGCTTCAGCTGCTCCTCCACCGGGTCGCGGACCATCTCCAGGCCCCGCCGGCCCTGCCTCAGCGTCAGACACTCCTGGGCCACCTCCAGCGGCACCGCTGTGGCCGCCAGCGCCTGCTCTAGCTCCTCCTTTGACTGAAACACACACAAGCACGCAGGAATGCGTACGTACACGCGTGCGTACGCATGCACGCACACAAAATAATTCATTAATAAAAAAAAAATGTCAATAATTCACATAATGTATCCAATCCCACTTCATGATGTCACTAATGGAACACTTAACAGAACAATCCGGGGTCAACACAAGCAGACCTAAAGGAGTAAGCGGTGGGGGCCTTAAGGAAGACCATCAGCTCACCACAGTCAGAGCCTCCATCTCTTTGTCCACCTCCAGAGCGCAGGACTCCAGCGAGTCTCTGCAGCGCGCCACGTCCCAGATGCGTTCACCCAACATGTGGCGGGTGGTGCTCTCGTCCGACCACGTCTAGCACACAGGAGAGACGTCCATCTGATTAAGGGAATCCTTCTCAGGTGACAAGACTCCACCTCTTCAAATCAACAATCAAAATTCACCTTTTCCGAATTGCCTACCCCACTTAATTGCCCACATTCTTTTTTTTTTTAAATATGTATTGTCTGTTACTGTACTGTCCGTTTTTCTTTTCTCTTTCTTTCTTTTACTATTTAAAATGTTTTGTATGGTGTTCCTCGAGTGCCCAGAGAGGCGCCTCAAATAAAATTTATTATTATTATTATTTGCTTTTGTATGTGGGTATGAGTCAACTCCCCCAGGTCCATGACTTCCTGTAGTCATCCTTAAACCAAGACGCTCAACCCTGATCTTAATGGCCAGTATCTGAATTAAGTCATTCAGTGCCTCGGCTACATTGCAGTAAGCGAGGTGAGAACAACTCCGTACCTTGATGGCGGTCTCATTGCGCAGGCTGCGTCCCTCCTGGCGTATCACGTGAGAGACGTTTCTCTCGTGCTCTGCCGTGGCCGACAGCTGACGGTTGTTGTTCTGCCAGTCGGCAACACTGTGCTGGAGGCCAGGCTTGGTTGCTATGGTCGACATGCTGCGGTGGGTCTGGTACACTAGGGCTAAAACAAATCAGCAAATCAATTGAATGTGCTGTAGATGTGATATGGTTCACAACAGGCTATTTAGTCAATTACCAGCATGCGATTTGAGGCAGATCATTACGCCAAGGAAAGATAGCATACCATTCCCAACATGTTGACATATTAACGGCAATATTATAAAGTATTTGTAATGTACATTTCAGGCCAGGGAAACACAAGGAACAGAGCAAGAAACGTCTGGATCCGAGTAAGACTTCTACGTCACTGACAGTCATCAGTGACGGGGTCATAATGTATCACGTCACTGACAGTCATCAGTGACGTTATAACGTATACATACATTATGACGTGAGATTCAGTGGATTAAGTTGATATCTGGTGAAGATATAAACGTTTTACCAGGTTGTTTTTGTTACGGGTTTTCTCACGAAAGACAAAGACACGTACACACGTCGACAATTTCAAACTGTGAAGGTTTTCAAATTGTGACAGTTTAGAATCCGTCGACTGTCGACAGTAAACCATGTTGCTAGGTAACACGGTTAGCACAAGTAATGGCTGAATGTAATTACAGTGGCACATTTTTTACTATATCAACTTTCATTACTTCACGTTAAGCTAGCGGAAAATATAACTTGCACATTCAATACAACCGGTCGACAAATAACCTAACTATAACGTTAGAGGAAGTTGCTACGACATCTTTCGGTAACACGCCCCATAGGTATTTCACATTATATTGTCATGTTTTACATACCAGAAGTTTTATGGGCTCAAGGTGTCCGGTGATGGGCCAGAGGAGAGATTCCGGAATATTCCGCTCCTGTGTAGCAGCCCACCAATCAGGTCGTCTCTAGGCAACGTACAACCACCTGCTGAATAATTAAGGTACCATGGCAACGTTTAACACACCTGACGTTTAATCCATTACTGCTTTTTGTTTGTCAAACACTTTATTTGGTTGAATCCAAGAGCTACAGACAAAAAAGGAAAGAACATAAATAAAACAATGCTAACGTTTAGATAACACACAATTGAAATGGAACTCAACCTATATATATATTTTATCAAACTGATGTAAAAGAGCCATAATATGTGTAAGACGTCAAGAGTAGCTCACAATAACATTTTTACATTCAAGCAATTAAAGGGCATTTCCATTTCCAAAATGGTTTGCATGATGCCAATCACATCTGATCATTGATTTCAATGTGGCTTTGCCAACTTTTATTAGCATTAGTAATGTCTAGTTTAAGTTAATTGAAATATCAAAAACACACATAAGTAGTTTTCATTCATATAATATTTAATCAAAACAATTAAATATGACGACAAAAAAAGGCTCAACTTAGGACCGGTATCAGTTAAGTGTTAAGACAAAACAGGTCTTGACATACAAGTATACTGCTAAAAGTGACACCATTTCATAGTCAAGCAAAATAAAATAAAAGCGCATTTTACTGTGTAACCAAAACATCAAATTTCATTTGTATTGAATATGATATGCAGCCAACCATAAGAAGAATTTACCAATTTCATTTTTGTGGGGAATGCTACATGGGAAATGGGCACTGATGGGGTCAGAACTCAATCGTATCGTGATCTCTGTAAACTTGTGTATAAATAGTATGTATGAAATTTGAGGGTCCCCCAATGAACCACACACTAACAATGGCCCCGGCAAATGACAACAAAGTAGATTATAAGACAAGGTTGGTCTGAAAATAAGAATTGGCTTGTGGGTTATCTGGGCCATCTGTAATGTATAAACACACATTGCACAAGCGTTTAAAAAACAAAACATTGGTTATTGCTGTCCAGGCAGAGTGTGGAAAAAGTATATTTTGATCTTAAAATAAATGGGAAACGAGTTTAAAATAAATTAAATGCTACATGACATTTAGCTACTTGTTACCTTTGGAGCGAAAAAAGTGTGTACAAGTTACCCGGCTTAGAAATGCTAATTTGCAGGTTGTGCTTTGAGAGCCTTGCCCTTAATGAGCCATCCCCACAGACCTTTTGGTCCTGTCAGATCCACGCTGAGCAGTTCTGCATATTCTGTATTCTTGGCATATGTCAGAGGTACACACACACACGCACACGCACACACACACACACAAAGCATACATATACATACACATATCACATCTTACAGTATTCCCATGTGTCAATATATATACTTATCAATGTAGACATGGGCTAAATCACCCAAAACATTTTTTTATATTTTATTATATGAATGTTAAGATTTCATCTTTGATTTAACTCGTTTTCAGCACCATCTGGGAAAGGCACAGTCTATTGAGGACGATTTTGTCCGACGACAAACTTTCAACCCTCCTCCGACGACCAAGAGAGAATCTGTACAGTGTAGAGGCATTGAGACGTTGGACATGGCCCCATGTGTAGAGGGGCCATCACAGTCGATCACTTCTTTGAGATTTCAAGAGCATTATATATATATGTATAGAGAGAGAGAGAGAGAGAGAGTGAGTGTGTGTGTGTGTGTGTGTGTGTAAAACTGAACAGTGGAAGGAGAGGTTTCTTTACAGGTCCCTGGATTTTAGCGAATACAAACAAAAACAGCTTGAGGAGGGTTGAAAGTTCATCTGCTTATTACAAGACAAAACAACCTTCCCAAAACTAAAACTATACAATAAAGAACCATCCATACAGTAGGTCAATGCAGCAAAGCCATAGCTTCCATGGTTGACAAGTAAACCTATTGCATTATTAAACTGGGATAAATTATTAGTGACTATTACCATTATCTAATTATTAACGTTCTACTTAATTATCTATATCTCATATAGGATTTTTTGTTAGCAAAAATAAGTAGTATGGGTGCATTATATTAATATCTTTAAGTATAAATATTGTTTTTTTTTTGTATCCATTCAGAATTAAAAAATGTTTTTCGAATGGTTTGAGTAAAAGGCATCGGATGTTAAGCACTTTGAAGAACCACTTCACAGCGGCCATCGCTCTCGCACAAACACACAATGCCCTGCCCAGCTGCACAAGAGACTCCCCAATACATCGTGGCTGCGCCCACATTCCGGAGACCTCCATGACGCGCCGGGTAGCTACATGCTAGCGCGCCGCTGTCATTTTGCCGATCTTCAAGTAAAACTCAAGCCTTCAGGTCCGACATCAGGAGGCCGCTTAGCTGAGACCCGACCCCAAACCCATGTGTGTGGGAGGGTTTGCGCAAACTGGATAAATCGCCCCACTACTCTAATCGGTTTCAGCAAACATTAGAACCATGAGAAGTCGCACGATATATATATATATTATAAAAACTACCATACTCAAGATAAATTATCTTCCTCTAGAGTTTCTTTGTCACAAACTTCCGTTCCAACATTTTATCACATGATGCTTCTCATAAGTGCCATTTAATATCCGTCTCTGTCCACTCTTCAAACAATTCATATAACCTACAATAGTCGATGTGATATTCAATGTACTATAAAGTTTCACTCGTAGCAGCTCATTTGGTTCGGAAATAAGCGACTGGCACAGTAGGCCGCGGGAAAGCCCTAACCTGCGGGCAGGAACAACTCCGAAGCAACCAAGGGCTAAACCCATTGCGGCACTACGTTTCCTAGGTAACCCCGGCCTGCTCAGCCAATGAACAGGCAGGCACTTTCCTTTTGGTCTGAGTGAAGCAGGACATTGGTGCCATCGTTTGAAGAAGCTTAGTGCTGCTAAGGCTACACCCGAGACGGGGCCTTCCAGCCGGTCACTGGGGCGTGGCCCGTCGGTCAGCACCATGTTGCCATTCCGTTGGCGTGAAGAAGGACTTGAAAAGGGACCAGAGGAGCTCCGTGGTCTGGCAAAATCGAATTCGGCAAGATACGATGCTAGTGCGACGAAATATCTGCGTTTGAGCAGAGAGGGTTTTTTTGACATTTGGTTCACGTTTGGTTTGAGGGTGAATTTGACGCAGGCAGACTAGTATTCGTGCGAAAGCATTTTGGGCGAAATCAAATCCTTCGGACGTACCGCAGGAACGTGCATCTTGTACAAAATCTGAGGCCAAGTTGAGCCTCTGCACCAAAACGTAAACCCCCAGCCTACGTAGCAACTCCACCTCCACTAGCACATCCTGAACACCTCATCAAGGTTTCCCCCGCCCCCCGTGGTGCTGGCTCAGGGACTTTCCGTGCTCAGCGTTCACTCATTCAGAGAAGACGCACCACGATGACAGCATCTGGGACCGGAACAGTCTTCAACACCCAGCTTTTCCCATTTCCACCCCCGAGTCTCTCTCATTTACCAGATCAGGCACTTTTTACCGTAACCTCGTCACATCTTCCCCTTCTGCCATGGCCACAGAGACGCCAACCGCCGTTGGCCGAGACGGCCTAATACTTTCCGAAGTCCTTGAATGCCTCTTCACGATCACCTGCCCGAAATCCAAACCAAACAAACCAACCAGCCCGCGTGACTGCACGGGGGAGGCCCAACAGTCCACGCCTGCAAATACTAAGATCCCTCTGGTCAGGGAAAACACCGGCCTCGCCTCAAGCGCCTTATTGCACTGCGGGGACGACAGTCGACTCGTACGTTTGAGAGACAACGCCGGGAAAAAGATACGTCCGTCCGCTGAGATCTATTGCTGAACAGAAATGTTAATTCAAATTTTTTTAAAAAGGGGGTCCGACAGAACTGTACCGATATTGTTAAAAACGGACCGTCCAAATGAAGGTCGTTTCCCGCCACTGGCTCTCCCTTTGTCATCGTCACCCACCCCCCCCACCGCATCGGGCGGTCAGACACTCGTACCGCACGCAACCGCCGTCACCAAACAGTCTTCAGATCTCATTAGGGGTCGCCAGGGCAACAATAGTCTACCCTGCCTCTTATTGACGTCTTACGTTTAAAGGGACAGGCACGCGCACAGACACACAGACACACACACACACACACACAGCAACGCGGAGAGGCAGGTGCTGTCCGTTCCTCGATTATTACAGTTGACGTCGCTGCTGACACGGACCCAACGACCTTACAGTGCTGTTGCAGGGCAAGCTGAGACACACACGCATACACACAAACGCGGACACACACATAAAAACATGGACAATATAAACCAGCATGATTAGGGCTAACCGCCGCAGGCTGCAGAACACGTCAAAAGATATCCCGTACTTGTGGGGAGCACCGACACAAACTAAACTAAACCGCTGCTCTCACTCTGCGCTCCTCCACAGACTGAAGCGCATCCGGTCGACACAGAAAGAAAAGGTTTGAATGAGCTACCGAAACATAACGGCTACGACGGCACCGGGGGG
>JAOTIX010000089.1:1144586-1157402 GCA_027123715.1 Gaidropsarus macrophthalmus | reverse complement strand
CCCCCCTCACCCCCACCCCCCACCATAGTCAACATTGATTATTGTACATGTTGTAATCCCACTTGGAAAATATTAATCATGACAAATCAATAATAGATGCACATTTGCCACAACTTGAGGGAAGCAGTTAAGCTCTCAGAATGTTTTATCGATTTGGAAAACGCGATATCGATGAGTAACTAAATCATGCTAGTTGGCTAATGAGCTAGCGCGCTAATTTTCAACTCAAACTTGCAATGCCTAAAACGTTTTTTTCTTTCATCTTTGTTCCTAATCTATTCTCTCTCTCTCTCTCTCTCCCCCCCCCCCCACCCCACCCTTCCTCTTCATCTGCAGGGCCTCACCAGGATCACCTCCAACCCTGTGAACGTCAACCTCACCCTAACCCTGCCCCCGGTACAGCTGCGTCTCCCCTTGACCTCTGACCCCCGGCTCTCGACACCCGTGTCCCCACCTGTCGCGCACACCGGGCCGGGTCCCGTCCACGCACGCCTCATATCCCACGAGCTCCGAGACGGACAGGTACGCTCTCACACCTAGACACCTAAATTCAGGGGTCCGGTTTTGGTTTAAAGGAACCCTCCACCGTTTTTCCATACTGAGCTATGTTCTTCCCTGATCTTAGACGAGTTGATACATACCTCTCTCGCCTTCGTGCGTTCACTCAATCGCTCTGGTGCACAGCACTACTGTGTGTGTGTGTGTGTGTGTGTGTGTGTGTTTGTGTGCGCACCAGAGCGATTGAGTGCACGCACGAAGGCAAGAGCGGTATGTATCAACTCGTCTAAGATCAGGGAAGAACATAGTTCAGTATGGAAAAATGGTGGCGTGTTCCTTTAAGGTCCCCTCAAATGTAGACCCATGTCCATCTCTCTCTCTCTACACAGGACACCCAGGAGCTGCTGGCCTACTCCGACATGGAGGATTCCCCCGTGGTGCTGAACATGGTCTCCTCCTGGTCCCAGAAGAAGGCGCGGTCCCCCTGGCTCATGATCCACTTCCACGGCGGGGGGTTTGTGGCCCAGACCTCAAAGTCCCACGAGGTGAGCGACGGTCTCCATGGCAACGCGTCATGATGGTCTCCGTAGCAACACATCGGTTGATATTGTAAGCGCCATCACCGCTGTGGAAGGTTGAACCCACCAACACAAGTAGTATTATAGAAGCATACTTCATGTCTTCAATGATGTGGTATTATCTGTGATGTTTTTAAGACAAGCCATACAGGCCCATGACACACACACACACACACACACACCTCCTGTCTGACCTCCTGACCCGTCCCTCTCGCGGTCAGTACTACCTGAGGAGCTGGTCCAAGGACCTCAAGGTGCCCATCCTCTCGGTGGACTACTCCCTGTCCCCCGAAGCCCCCTTCCCCCGGGCCCTGGAGGAGTGCTTCTACGCCTACTGCTGGGCCCTGAACAACGCCCACCTCCTAGGTCAGTGTGTGTGTGTGTGTTTGCTTTTTCGCAAACTTAGATTTTGAAGGCTGACAAATCGACTGCTATATTTACGGGCCGATAGATATTCGTCTGTGTGTATGTGTGCGTGCATGTGTTTGCCTGTGTGTCATCTGTGTGTGTGTGTGTGTGTGTCCTCGCTCGTGTGTGTGTGTGTGTGTGTGTGTGTCCTCGCTCGCCCACAGGTTCCACGGCGGAGCGGGTGTGCCTGACGGGGGACAGCGCCGGGGGCAACCTCTGCATCACGGTGTCCATGAAGGCCGTTGCCATGGGGATCAGGGTTCCCGACGGCATCATGGCCGCCTATCCCGCCACCCTGCTCACCACCGACGCCTCGCCCTCCCGCCTGCTCACGCTCATAGACCCCCTGCTTCCCCTGGGGGTGCTGGCCAAGTGCCTGAACGCCTACGCAGGTCTGTGGAGGAAACCGTGCAGGGCGTGAGCTCCTGGTGTTGTTGTTGTTTACTGTTGGTCCATTGCAGCTATTTGAATACAAATATGAGCCTTTAACTAACTTTTAGCTCTTTGACAGAATTGAGTTGAATTGAATTAAACGACTTTCACTGAAATTCAATTGAAGTCTATCAAGTCTAAGTGCTGAAAGCTCACATTTGTATTCAAATACGGAACTCCAGCTACAGCCATACTTACCTTACCTTACCTTACCATACCATGACGTGACCCCGCCCTCACCCCCCCATCCCAGGCATCACCTGTAAGGGCCTGCAGCCGACGGTGGGCAGCGGCACCCTGAGCGCGCTGGGCCGCGACACGGCCCTGCTCCTCAGCGACCTCACGCAGGGCGCCTCCAACTGGCTGCAGTCCTTCCTGGACCCCGCCCGCTCCACCAGCCCCGTCCGCCCGCCGCCGCGCTCCGTGTCCGCGCCCCTCATGACAACGAGCGACCGCCACGTCCAGCGGCCGGGCGGCGGCGGTGCTGACTGCGGCGGTGGTGAGGACGGCCAGGACTACCCGGAAGGCTTCGAGCCGCTGCGCTCGCAGTGCCTGGCGTTCGTCCTGCAGTCCAGCTGCCCCGTCATCAAGAACCCGTTTGTCTCGCCGCTGCTGGCGCCGAGCGATCTGCTGAAGGGCCTGCCGCCCGTCCACATCGTGGTGAGCCCGCACCTCTGCCCCTTCTCCTCATTGTTCAATTCGTTTCACCGCCAGGAATGACGTGGGTTAGCCTTTGGCGGCCATTTTTTATTTGTCGTCCCTACGGTGGTGTGCATAACAGATGGGGGGTTGGTACCAGTTGGTACGGCCCACTGGGTCGTAGGCTAGTTGGCTGATCCATCAATCTTAAGACTTTTCTTTTTAGTCAAACTTTTGCTGCCACCTCTTAAGATGTTTTTTTCACCTTTTATTTTATTTTATTGTTTAACAAAATTGCTTTTAACCTGTAGCCCTTTGAGATTCTCGGCTAAAAAGCGCACTATAAATAAAATATTATTATTATTAATCTAGCATTGACGTCTTCACATCGATCAGGAACTTTTGTATTGGTCTCGGCTTGTTCTGGCTGGTTTCCTCTGAGTGTGTCCTCGTGTCTGCATGTGTCCTCTCATGTGTCCTCTCACAGGCGTCCGCGCTGGACGCCCTGCTCGACGACTCGGTGACGTTTGCCAAGAAACTGCGGGACATGGGCCAACCGGTGACGCTGTCCGTGGCCGAGGACCTCCCCCACGGCTTCCTCAGCCTATCGCAGCTCACCAAAGAGACAGAGGTGGCCTCGGACATTTGCGTCGGGCGAATCAGAGAGGTCTTCCTCCAGAAGGTTCCCCCCTCCAATCTTCGTAAGCGACCAAATGCACAAAGTCCGGCGGTATGAATCAAACGATACTGAAATAATGTTGGGTATGTATCGGCACAACCTGTGCTTAAACAGCGTGCTAAACAGGAAACACAGTGTCTATTGGAAGATCAACTTACTCCAACGTGCAAACTCCTGCATGGATAGGACGAACAAAACACAAAATGAGAAGAGAGAGAGAAGACGGACGACATAGATGAGAGACTAGAATATCGAATAAACCATTTTAATGGAAAAACTAAAAAGGAGTGAGAAGTAAGTAAAAGGCTTCAGGGAAATGTTTTAACATATTTAATCTGATGGACTGAGCTGTTGTGCCTTCACCAGAGTCGAGTTTTGAGGGGAAGTTTTGGACCAATGTTAACAGCTAGCTGAAGTCGTTTGGATATGGATAATATTATTTATTAATACCAACCGTGTGTGTGTGTGTGTGTGTGTGTGTGTGTGTGTGTGGGACAGTTGGCACCCACACCCATTGAGAGTTTGCACAGCATTGTGATAGGCCTTGGTTTAGTATCAAAGTCTACATTGTATATCGGACAAGATTGTTCTTCGTTCGGTGATCTCACCTTCCTCCAGGCCGCGACATGGCCTCCCCTTCGCACAGAGAGCCGACCGAAAGGGAAGTTGACCCCTCACCTTTCATTCCCTGCTGTCATTCAGAGTGGCCTTACACCCAACCGATTCCAGCACATCTCATTCTCCCTCTGTATTTAAATCCTACAATGTTTACCTCTGTGTGACCATACTGATGAACACTAGTTCCTAACCAGCGTAACTAACACATGGTTGACCCGCACCAGGGTTCTGACTAGAATGTACTGTATGAATACTGTGATGTGTTCGGATCGCTTCATGTTCATTTTATCTCCAGTATTTTTGCAGTAAGCGACAAGTCCGTAAAGTGGCCTTCCCTCATGGTTTTGAGTGGTGTGGTGGATTTATTTTCTGCTTGTGTCGATGATAACAGTTTAACTTATGTGCTGAAATGTTGGAAAAGCTAATGTATTAAAACTGGACTGCAACAACCACATACGTCTCTGGTGTCGTGTGTGTGCTGGTTTGCACCTTGATGTGTGTCAATTGAGATGGATGGAGAAATGTGTAGTGGAGTCGTCTAAATAGTTGATTTTCTTTTGTACATTTTGTACCCGATTACACTCAGCCTTCCGTACAGAACAGTCTGTAAATGAGATAAGGTGAGGTGGCAGCAGATAACGGTCCAGTAGTCTGGGTTACGTAATCCAGGTTTTCATGCAGAACTCATTAACCAGCAGAATTCTGCTGCCACCTTAATTATCGTGTGAAGATTTGTGAAATCCTGATTGATGTTTGAATTTCAATTTAAGGATGCAAAAATCCGACAAACTAAAGAATATCACAAAGCCGAAGATAAAACCAATGAACACCCAGCACACACACACCTTGACATTTCCCATAGGCTGTTTAGAGCTTTCACACCTGCACCACTGCTCCGGGTTCCCAGATTTACTATAGGGTTTTTTTTATACCTTCTCAGTACACATCCCTCCACACAGCCGTTGTGATTGGTGGTCCTATCGCCTGGAGACTTGGTGACGTTGACCAAAGTTTCAAACTTAAACTGGAGAGTTTTGGAGCGGGTTTCGTTCTTCAGCCACGATGATGTTCTCTGGGTTTCTGCTGCTGGCCCTTACTGGAGGTGAGTCTGGAGGACCTAACGCACATTCTGTTCCAATGTTTACTCAATGCTAATCCATGAGACATTTGTAAGGGTCTTCCTGAAGGAGTGGTTCTGCCTTGCACTTGTCATTGTTGTGTTCATTCATCAACTAAGCATTTGCTCATTTCATGTTATTTGACACTAAGAATGCGTTGAACCCATTGAAACCGACGCCAATCCGCTAACTCTCCTGATTTCCTGAAAGGTCAGGACCGCGGCCTGTTTATTCCAGTAGCCCTCACACCTGTCTGTTTATCAGTTTCTAAACAATAGTGTCTCCATGCAGCCTGCACGCTCACGGCGGGCCTGGGTCTCGACGACCGGATTGTGGGAGGGTACGAGTGCAGAGACCACTCTGTTCCCTGGCAGGTGTCCCTGAACAACGGATGGCACTTCTGTGGCGGAACGCTGATCAACAGCCAATGGGTGGTCAGCGCCGCTCACTGCTACAAGTCAGTGTTCCGTTGAAAGAGGCCATCGAGCCCGACAGCCATCTTGGCTCCATCTAGATTGTAAAATTATTGTATTGTATAATTTTATTTTTTTTCTTTTCTTTTCTTGGTCATTTAAATGTAATTTTTTTCCACATATCTCCTTTGTTTCCACTTATACAAATATATATTGTAAAAAACAATATTACAACATTGCAGCCCTGAGCAATCAGGAATCCTCATTAACTCTCCAAACTCAATCCCTTTTGACCTCCCTCATCAAGAGAAGGCAGGGAGATGGAGGTGCGCCTGGGCGAGCACCACATTGGCTACAAGGACGGCCCCGAGCAGTTCATTGCACCGGCAGCGATCGTGCTCCACCCGGACTGGGACCGCTACAGGATGAACAATGACATCATGCTCATCAAGCTGGCCGAGCCGGCCCAGATCAACCAGTACGTCAGGCCCGTAGCCCTGCCCAAGACCTGTGCTGCTGCAGGCACGCAGTGCCTCGTCTCCGGCTGGGGAGCGACCCAGAGTCCCTGTGAGTAAGATAATGTCTGTTGACAGAGACTGTTGATATTCAATGTGTGATAATAAAAGTGGGACTGTGACTATTTAGTATTTTGCACCAGGCATACATTGTGTTGTTCTTTGGTCTGTGTAGCACATTTTAGACATGAAATATTCATAAATAATAATTGACTAACTCAATCAATAATTGGATGCCATGAAGGCCTCTACTGTTTTACGTGTTGTCTATATCTTTAGATTTTATTCTATATTCCTCTCCTGTAAATGGTCTGGCACGCGTCAGCATGCTTAAAGGAAATACTAACTTGAACCTCTTGACATGACCATGGCGAACGGTCCTGTCACTCCAGTCGGCTGTCTGAAGTGCCTGCACTGCCTGGATCTGCCCATCCTGCCCCAGGAGCAGTGTGAGGTCTCCTACCCCAACAGGATCACTTCCTCCATGTTCTGTGCCGGCTTCTTGGCGGGCGGGAAGGACTCCTGTCAGGTACAGAAGGCTGTGGTATTAATATGTTGCTATGGGAATATATGACCTTTTCTGTAAGGACTGTTTTCTTTTGATTTGTTGTTTTTACGTAAGTTCAAATGGTCAGCTGTATTTTTCCTTTGTTTCTTTTTTATTTTCGGGATGTTCTACTTCTTTGTCTTTTGTTTATTTCAAAATGAATTTGTTTAAGCACTTCAAGGTGGTTGGAGGACCTTTATTTTGAAGGTGTTAGCCTGGCTCCCTCATTGCATCATGAGTGTGTGCTGATTTGGACGTCCCCCAGGGAGATTCTGGCGGCCCGCTGGTGTGTGACGGTGAGCTCCAGGGTGTGGTGTCCTGGGGGTGGGGCTGTGCCGAGGAGAACCGCCCCGGTGTCTATGCCAAGGTCTGTGTCGAAATACAAACACTTTTATTTTGAAGCATACCATATATACATAATGAGTAAACATAAGGTAGATCATTCAGGCAAGACATTATTATTATTATTATTATTATTATTATTAATAATAATAATAAATACAATATTGTATCTATATATAGCAGACTATATATAATGTAGTATACAATATATAATATAAAATATAATATAGACAGCATTTAATGCACAAAGTCTTTGCTCAGTCTCATTCTCTGACTGTATGGTTTTTCATCTACAGGTCTGCCAGTTTACGGACTGGATCGAGCGAACGATGGACCTTCACTGAGATCGTGAGAGCTACAGAGGGGACAATATCGGCCATCACTGTCTGTTTCAGGCAATTCGGGCATTTTCTGTATCTAATAAACTCTATGGTGAAAGCTTTCATGTCTCTGTATACACCCATTCAATATTAATGCAATACATGAGTATAAAACCTTCTGAAACCTTCATTTTTGTTATTCAGGTTTAATTAGAATAATTAAATTGTACTATAACATGTATTAGTTCAAATTGTTTTGTTACTATTTTACAAGTAAAATAATGTATACCGGTAGGTAGCTGCATTTTCTATGCATTGGGTAGCCGATGTGACTCTAGTTGGCCTGCAGGTGGCGGTAGTGTGGCGGTGTTTCCGTGTGATAAATCCATATGAGGGGAGACGTGACGCCGCACGAGGAAGAGAAGGCGACCATATTAAGCTAGCAAGAGCAAACACAAAAGAGACGAATTAATTTCGACTAATTACAGTAATTCAAGACAACTGCAACGTACGAAGCGGATCATCCACCGAAGGCGTATCACAAATAACACCTTTAAAAACAACAAGGTGGGGTTCGGGTGCGCGCGAACTGGTAAATATATTTAAAAAAATATACGGGGGGGCGGGTGTTGTAGCTACGTAGCAAATAGTGTTAGCCCCATTTTTTGATAACCTTAGCTTGATGCTAAGCTTAAATGCTAGCTACATGGGCAGAACCGCTTCACTTACTCATTTAAGTCGTGACCTGGCTAGGTCAGTATTTACAGAAAATCTATATTATTTCATTCATTTTCAGCAACGTGTTAACCTACAACCTGGAGGTGCATTGTAATTTAGCTTAGCATTCAGTGTAAGCTAGCTAGCTAATATGTTCATTGTTAGCCTAAGTTCTTCAGCTAATCTAAACAGGCTAATGGTCGAGTTTGTTTTCGAGTGGTTTGTTATTCAGCTGGAGACGACGTGAATGCTGTGTTGAATGTGAGGTGAGAGGAAAGGGCATGCCGTCATGCACACAACAGGTTTGACTAAGAGTGTTTTGTCAAGGGGGGCTGAGCAGTGCTCCACAACCATGTACTCTGTTCACACTACTCACCAGAACTTGAATTTGTCAGATAAGCTCGGTCAAATCAACCTTAGTAGGCGGACACGCATCTAAACAGTATGCAAGCCCATTCCCGCCAGTAACAAAAACAAAAAAACAACAAACCATTGTCATAATTATGAGATTAAAAAGCTGACTTTGTATCTCATTATTCGACTTTTTATCACATCATTATTTTAATGGGATTTGGGTTTTTTTTTTTTACTGGCGGGAATGGCCATCCATAATAAGTCATAGTTTCAACGTCTTGCATTGGCAAGGGTCATTAGCAGTTGGCAAACAACGTCATATGCATTTTCTTTGGCATTATTTATGACTTTTGTCATTGTATACTTTTTTCACTGTTCTATATATATTTTTTATTTTAGCAGATTCTCCATCTGAATAGTATGTTTTTTCTGTTCACATACATAGTCAAATATCCCGAAACGATGTAGTAGAGTTTAGATTCGCCCTGCAAGAGACAGGCTTGAGATTAAATCACTGTTCAGTGGTTCTGCTGCTTGGATTCGATAATGTAGTTGAATTCTATTTATCAGCTATTTATCATCTTTTGTGGTGTTGTTGAAAACTAGAAAACTGACACATTTTCAGATGCCATTCCCGGCTGATGGAAATGTAAGGGTCTTGTACACGAATCATGAAGGAAAATATGAAGTTGGAATTAAAGGCATGCCTATTACTATGGAGTGGCAATTCCCATAAACTATTTTTGCACAAATAGTTTATAGTTCACAAATTCTTGCGACTAGTCTATGATATTATTGAATATTGGTTGTTTCTAATGACTTGTTTTTTTACTTTTAGTTTTACCGTACTTCATGGTTTTCACTTCTCCTTCCCTCTTGGTCCATGCCAGGTGACGATTCAACCTAGGTGGAGGACCGCGTCATTCGGCGAACATCTGCCCAGATATCTGGATGTAAGACTCGTGGCCCCCGGGCGATCACAGCGGGACTCTAGGGGCCCATTGAAAAAGAGGCTCAGAGGACTCCATAAGGGGAGATTGAAGCAATTCTGCTTTGGACTAAAGTACCCTTTGTATATATACATTATTGATGTCAGGAATATTTCACACACCAGAGTTACGCGTACTCGAGTGGAGAATATCAGACTAAATGACACTTTTTTTTTGTGGGAATATTTCTAAAAACTTTGCAATCCTATTTTGAAGAACTATGAAATTGAGCAAATCTTGATGGACTCACAGCAACAGGCAGGAATTCTTGTTGAATATAGAAACAGAGTAAAGTATTTAAGTTTATATTGAAGAAGACAAAGATATTCCCCCAGGTTCTAATTGCCTTAGTTGTTCTATTTCAGGACTTTAAGCCCTTTGATACTTGTGCACATATAATTTTCTATATCGTGTGCAGGTATATTTACGCATGTGAATGCACATTTCTCTTCATTTTGAAGAGCTCCTGTACAAAGAATTTGCTTTTTTGATGTGCGTTGGGTCACTCTGTTGTTGAAAGGGGACTTGAACAGCACAGGTTTGTGTAAATACTTTCAGTTGAATTATATTGTAAAGCTTTGGACAAAAAAAAAAGAAGCAGAGAATATTGAGATCGCTTTAGTACATTTTTCTACTTTTGAAGAGGATTTTTTTTAAGGACCCCCCCCCCCCGAAAAGGTAAACAACGCGACTCTTTGTGAGATATAAACTCAAATAAAACAAACCCACGCAGAAGAAAAACAAAATGGCAGCCGCAAAGACTGAGAACACAGCCGCCGCTGTCCTCATGGGACTCAACAAACAGAACGGGCAGCTACGAGGACAGCCCAAACCTGCCACGCTTCTCACCGGACCCCAGGTCCAGGGGAAGGCCGTGGCCTTGCAGCAGAAGACGGGAGGGCCCCCGCAGGAAGGAGGCGGCGGCATCAAGTTCGGCGACGACTGGAAAACGAACCTCCATCTTCCTCCCAAAGACACCCGCGTCAGAACATCAGTGAGTGCTGCCGACCGGTGATCACACACGCCGGGTTAACTCCGGGTCCACCACGACACCTTCCTTATTTTATCACTGCGTCTGTTAATGTACCCCCGAGATGGGAGACCAAAACAGGGGGCATCAAATGGTAATGGTAAATGGACTGTATTTATATAGCGCTTGTTTCGACAACAATGTTGTGACCAAAGCGCTTTACAGTGTATACCTCGCATTCACCCATTCATACAATCATTCACACACTGACAGCTTCACTTGGTAGCATTTGGTGATGCATTCGTCCAAACTGCACCAGGTTTCTTGGGATGGGACACCTGGTGCGGTTTCACCCTAACTGTTTTTCACGGCAGCCAGTTCTCGGAAAAATGTTGTTGCCTCACCGCAAGTGGTAGTTAGGAGGACCCCGGACAGGTTTATCTTGGTTGTTCCAAACCACGCTGTTCCCTTCTGGAACATTCCTCAGCACTCTCTCACCGTGCGTTCAGAGGGATTGTGAAAGAATTCTGCGTGTGTGTGTGTGTGTGTAGTATTGTTGTGTGTGTGCCCTTGACGTGCAGGTGTCACCCGCAGGGGGAGAGGGCGAGAATCGGGAAGGGGGGAGACAGTGGTCATTTACGCCAGTGTTGACAGAGAAAACGGTCGAGTCTGTTTCATGAAAACTAGGGATTGCATTTTGGGGAAAGCCTTGCTCCCCTGCCACTCCCCAAAAACATGCGGCCTGCTCGTTTGCTTTGGGGCTGCCTGCCCGTGTGGGAGACCGATCTTGGGCTGCGAGTGCATGTGTACAGTGAATGCACTGAGCTCGATGTGTAGGTTGGCCAGCCAGCGTTTAAATCATAGCGGAGACAGATTGGGCTTGGGCGAGGATCAGTCGCCTACCATAGGTGGAAAATGAGCTACAAGCTTCAATTTAGCTTGTAGCTTAAAAGATACGTTTTATGATAACAGTATCGTCACATCGTTTAACTTGAAGAAAACGCCCTCCCAGCCAGCCTGACTACGGCAGTTGGATGCGATTAGAAACAAACAGCAAAGCTGAAAGTCACCTGCCTGCCACCTGGGCGGGGCTCAACCTCACACATTGCATTTCAACGGAGCGCAACGGTGCATACCGGGCCGCCATGTTCCAATGGCCCATCTAGTAATGCGACTGTTCTTCGTAGTTCTGCTGTTCTGTGTTTACTCGGTAGGCCTCCTGTTCACGCAGGATGCCCCCACCGCCATGTATATGAACCCGCGACCAAATCCTGTGCTTCATGGTGCCTCCTCACTGTGTTCCTGTACAGCTGTGAGACCCGTTGTCCTAACACTCCGGCCCCTGTCAACACTCTGGCCCCTGTCTCTCTCTCCCCCCCCCCCCCCAGGATGTGACCTCTACCAAGGGCAATGAGTTTGAGGACTACTGCCTGAAACGAGAGCTCCTGATGGGCATCTTCGAGATGGGCTGGGAGAAACCGTCTCCTATCCAGGTAGGACTTAACCCCTCTGGTCGCCGTGGCGATAGCCTTGGTACCCACGGCGTGGCTTAACAACCGAATTGTAACACCGCTGCGTCTTGATTATTCCGATCGTGTTTCCTACGATTTATATGCATTCACGCAAAAGTCTGGGAAAGGGCATGTTACTTTGGAGGGGAGTAAAGCCTGGTTTATACTTCTCCGTGAAGTGCTGTACGCGAACAGGGAACGCCCTCTCCGTACTCTCCGGACGCATCCCATATTTTTTTAACTGTCCATCACTCCGTTGAGGGAAATCGGAGACGGCAAGGGCTGTGATTGCTCCTCTACCAACGTCGTTTCCAGAATTACTTTTCTGGTTTAACTACTACTGGCAAACTGCGCTACTTATAGTTTATTTACATTTAAAGCATTTCATTTATTTATTTAGCATTTTATTTAGCATTTTTATCCCTTTTTTAATTACAATCTGCTGTATGCACGCGTCAAGGGACTGTGAGCGTCAACCTGTTTACTTTGCCGACGGAGGACTGCGAAGGCTCTGGGGGGGGGGGGGGGGTCTCCGTAGTTACGCAAACGGATTACGTATAGGGAGTACGGAGAAGTATATCCCAGCCTTAAGGGTTCCCCAATTGACAGTCAAGGTGCAGCTGGAGCCCCGGAAACCACAATGGTTTTATCATAAATATGTATGTGTTTTCATTGAAACACAAGTTCTGCGCTAGATGTCCGAACGACGTATACACCGTAGCGTTTTCTGCGAGCGTCGCCACAGCGCGGCGGCCAGCGTGACCATATGCTGACCATGTGGGGTGGGGTGGCTTCCAGGAGGAGAGCATTCCCATCGCCCTGTCTGGCCGTGACATCCTGGCCCGCGCCAAGAACGGAACGGGGAAGAGCGGGGCCTACCTCATCCCCCTGCTGGAGAGAATAGACCTGAAGAAGGACTACATACAGGGTAGGACGCCGCAGGACGGACCTGAGGAGCCCTATCGACTCCCTGCTGTTTATTATTTATATTTTGTTTTATTAATATTTTATTTTATTAATGTTTTATTTAAATTTGTTTTTAATATTTTAGTATTAAGGGCTGTTAGTGTATCCTAGTGGTGCAACGGATCATCATTGATCCGTGATCCGTTCGGATCAATTATTTCGGTTCGGCACACACATGATCCGCGGATTTATGAAAAAAAAA
>JAOTIX010000089.1:1079276-1089943 GCA_027123715.1 Gaidropsarus macrophthalmus | reverse complement strand
GCATGTAATTGGTGATTAAACTAACGATTGAAGCAATTAGCAGACTGCGATCAATACAATTGATCTGCGATCAATACAAATCAAACAAGTATCTTAACAAGGTGTTAAGATAAGTGCTTATCTTAACAGCAAAAGGGGAATTCATTAAAATATCCACAGCTCCTTCTCCCTGCCCTCTCCCCCTCTCCCTCCTCCGAGAGAGAGAGAGGGGGGGTCATGTGACCTATTCACCGGTGTTGCTGGGCAGCCCGGCGGACACGGCGCTCTCAGACTTGACGGCCGGGTAGCCCGCCACGCCGGCGTCCGTACCGTGGCCGTCGCTGCTGGGGAGGCCGGGGGGGGCGTAGCCGGGCAGTGGGGCGTAGTACTGGGAGAACTGGCCCTGCGGACCCAGAGTGGGGTAGCTGCTGAACTCCTGGAGGAGCAGAGGAGAGAGGATACACAGACATTTAGGAGGAGGCCATGTCATTAACTAGTATTAGTTAATTAGTTAATTAATATCATCATCATCATCATCATCATCATATCTCGCTGAACACCTGCCCTTTTTGACGGTGTGACCACATTCAATTTGATTGGCTAAACCAGTCCCCTCATCTCCGCTCTCTCGTACCTGATTGGACGCGGGGGCGGGGACCGTGCTGGCGGCGGTGGCCGGGAGGTTGGAGTAAACACTGGACGTGGTGAAGCTGGAGCCTGCAGGAAACGACACACTTGATACACATGGCACCACAGGAAGACACACACGCACGCGATTGAGGGGTGACCCGTTACACACAAGGAGAGAGGCAGGTTGTGTCTTTGGTGTTGTGTGATTCACAGGCCACAAAAGTACCAGGTTCGATCCCCATGGTATCCTAGCCGTAGGCTATGAAGTTAGCGTTACGATGCTGAGCTACAAGCTAAGGTGCTAGCTAACAAGGCTAGTTGCCATTGAAACACTAAACAAAGAACAGAGATGCAAGCTGTGTTTTTCCTTATTCTTCGTGTTTTTGAACCCATGTGTGCCAGACGAACCTCTACGTGGCCAACGGGCGCTTACCTGCTCCTCACCGACATGCAAACGGACACAACTCAAAAGACTCGGTTAAAGAATCTCAGCCTAGCGGGTATCACTAGATGATCGACGGCTAACCAGTCTTCCCCTGATGCCGGTGGTGGTGGTGTTGGGTAGTGGTGGTTATGATGTTTTGGGAAAGCTGTGTTGTTACATGGGAGGAGGAGGAGGTGGTGGTGGGAGGAAGAGGAGAAGGAGGAGGGGGAGGACGGGGGTGAGATCACGGCTTGCCTTGGCTGGGGTAGGAATAGTGAAGCTGGCCGGGCTGCGGGGCCGTGTATGCGTTGCTGAAGCTGAGAAACCCGGGCTGACCAACAGAGGGCGCCTCAGGCAGCCCTGTCTCTGTTTTTATGCCTGGCCACATAGCACCTGAAGAGGAGGAAGAACAGGAGCAGATGGGAGGGGAAAGGACCGGGAAGAGGGTAGGAAGAGGTGGAGGAGGAGGTGGAGGTGGAGGAGGAGGATCAAAGAGAAGGAAGAGGAAGGGTGGTGATATTAGGAAGATAAAAAAAAAAACGAAAAGCTCTTTCACTTCCGGGTGTATTCATGTGGAGGGCAGAGATTAATGAATTAAAAACAAAGATGGCGTTTCTGCGTGGCCAAAGCGTCCGGGAGCACAGAGGGGAGCGTGAGAGGCTGGTGGGGGGGGGAGGTTTAGTAAGCATGGGGACACATGAGCAGCAGAGTGGACCATGGAACCAGAACTCAAGGGCGTAGCAGTAGGAGTAGGAGGGGCCCAGGGCTCAGGAGTCAGAGGGCCTGGCACTGACCGAACGGAGGCAGCCCGTAGGTCTGGCCGGCGGGCGGGAACGACGAGTAGACGCTGGACTGAGCCAGGGGAGGGAACGCCACCTGGCTGCCGTAGGACGTCACTGCGGGGCTGAGCGGGAGAACACGGGCACATGTCAGAGCGGGGAGCCGGTGTCCGCTTCTACTTTGTACAGGGAGGGGCACGGATTCAGACGGACCCCAGGGTTGGCGGGCAGAACAGCGCGTGTCTGATGACGATGCTCACCCTCACATGAACAGACGGTCGCACATGTTGAAGCGATTTAAAGGGGAACGGTGTAAAATGGTTCTGGGATATGTTTAGTAGGATAACGCAGAGCGTTACACCCCCCCCCCCCCCAGTTCCCTTGTTCAGGTGTACAGCCGAGCTCGCTTGCTCTGCCTCCTCAATCGACCGTTTCAGTCTCAAAAAGGATATAACGTTGACGGGTGAACTACTGAAGGTATTGTGTGTATAAAATAGGCTTTTTAATAAGCTATCTGGACACAAAGTTGTCAATGCCTCGTTTTATATGTTAAGATCCTCATTATACGACCAAAGTGTCAGACTACTTCTAGCCTTGTAATTGTTTTTAAAAAGCGATTTATTTTTTACATCAGTCGATGCTCCTATGACAGAAACGTATTAGTATTTTGGTCAAATCTGATAAAACCATCTAACTTAGCTTTGCGTCGTATAGGATTTATTTTGCTCTAACGTTGGAACTCGTCATCATACTAAACATATCCCAGAACCATTTTACATCGTAGTTCCCCTTTAAGCGACCAGTTAAATGTTGACATTTCATTATCTTTTATCGACTAGGGCGGTGTCTCGAGCAAAGCACTAGGGTGACACCCAAACATCACACTGCACACGACACTTGTAAACACATTGTCATTTACTTTTATTGCCAGGGGAAAGCTCCTCACTTGGTCAGGGTGAACACAAAAGAACCCTGGCCCACATGTTCACAATAGATATATAGGAGATATAGGAGTCATTATTTCATATATGATATATATCTTATATATATATATATAAAGATCGCGCTGTACATGAAACGACACACACACACACACACACACACACACACACACACACACACACACATATATGTATGTATATATGGACTTGTTGGATGAGACAGTGACAGTGGCATATGTAAAACCAAACCACCATCATCTTCTATACATGTGGATAAAGGATACCTACTTGTTATCTTGGTACATCTGGGAGTCGTACTCTGACACAGCTGTGGTATTCGTCTCTTTGCATGGTCCGACTGAAGCAAAGAGGAGGTTTATTATCAGATGTGCAGTGTGTAACATGCTCATCTGGACAGTGACGTTCTCACCATGGACCAAAAAATAAATAAAAATATGGTGGTGATATGAAATACTAATAATATAAACTTTATTACAGGCTCTATCTAGACCCAATGGCAAGACATACAAAATGAAGGAGAAAAAAACCCAACAGATACATAAACACATACATTCACATAATAATAATAATAATAATAATAACACATACACAAACACATACGGCTTCTGACATCCACGGAAAACAGCAGCATATCAGCTGCTCCCGTTGTTTTGCATGGATGTAATGTCAACATTCCCGGTTGTAAATAAAGCTTTGCTCCTACCAGAATGTGCATAGGAGTTCATGGTGGCATCACCGCATGCTTGCGGGGCTAAAGCTCCCTGCTGGTCCGGCTGCCCCGCGTCTCGGACTGTGAGGACGAGAAGACGTGCAGCGTTACAATCCATGACATGCATCATCTCTGCTGAGCAGTAAATGTCCATCTGCGATGTGTGCATCGCAGATGAAGGATGGATGTGATGAAGAACCATCACCTGGGGTCAGCTCCGGGTAGGAGCTCTTCGGACTGCCGTCCTCCGACACGTTCCTACAGGACAATCAGAGCTCTACTAGTCATTACTAGTATTCGAATATTACCAGTTTTTCCCGAATGGCATTAGCACAATTCTTCAATGTTAAGGACTCATTTTGAAACGCACAAATTATTTTAAACAAAGGCTTTTCAAATCGTCAACAATTTGTACAATAGCTAATTGGATTTGTCTCGCCTCTCAGTCTAATGGATGTACTCTCCATAACTTGAATGAATTATTTAATATTGTGAGTCATCAGACACACATTAGTCAGACCGATTGTCTGAGTCAGTCATGTACTGTATATCATGACTATCCTCCAGTGAGCGGGGGGGAGCCTTTAGTGCATCACTCCAGCTTTACCGAGTTACAGCGTAAGGCTATACATTATTGAACTTGTTTTTAATCGATGCATTTTTTTATTATTTGACCTTACCCTCTGGTGACTGGGTCACCAACCCTCTGAAACAAACCAAGACTAAAACAAACCAAGACAAAGGCTGGGTTTGTGCAGAAAGGACCAACTCACCGCGCTTCCGTCTTGAGTCCATCGTCCATGTCAAGCTTGGCCTTCTTCGGCTGAAGGACGGCAAAAGCAAAAAGCAATATTAAAACACGCAAGGGAGACAGACAGATGTGTTGTTATGATGGCCGCAGATTTGAACCGGTCCATTCTGGGCCAACAATGCACACATCAAATCCCCGAGCGATTCAATCCATCCTACACGGGCCGTCGTAAATACTACACGGCCTGAAAGTAAACAGACAGATAATCGAAGAGGTCTGTAAGGACGTAGATACCAGTGATCCAAACCCATTACCCTGCACATGCATGCACGCGGGCATTTGACCCAGCGAAAGTCCCGGAGAGACGTGGACGGGTGAATCTGCGTGAGGGAGCATGTATGAATGCATGCGCAGGTGTTGTGTGAGAGAGTGAGAAAGTGAGTGAGTGAGTATGTGTATGAGCATGCTCACGTTTGTGTATGTCTGTGCATTGCCGTGTGAGTGAGTGAGTGAGTGAGTGAGTGAGTGAGTGAGTGAGTGCGTGTTCACCGGCTGCTCGGTCAGCTCCTGCGGCCCGTCCATCTCTGCGGGGGGTGGGGGTAGGGGTGGGGGGGTGGGGGCGGTTGGCACGCCGACACGGAGCCCCTGGTCTCCTCCTACTGCTGCTGCTGCTGCTCTCTGGACCAGCGACCACGGCGATGACCCTGCTCCGCCCAGCACGACCGCCACCAGCACGGGCGAACACACACGCCGAGTTAGGAGGAATGCCTTTAAGGCCCATGCCTTAAGTACCCTGGGCCATGACCGCCTCTCCCCGCCTCCCCCTCTCCCCCTGCAGCGACCACGTGGCGGTCCTCCCACTCCCCTCCCTCCCTCCCTCCATCCTCAGACCGTCGTAATGGATACGCAGGTTGGAGAAACCGCGGGAGTTAGTGAGGAGGAGGAGGAGGAGGAGGAGGAGGAGGCTGGCGAAGGAGGCCAACCTTTCTTTCTTTCTAATCTTTGGCACGGGAGTGGCAGGTGAAGGACGGCACGTGCGGCGTCCTTCACTCTGACGTGCCCCGCCCCCACCGGGCCGCGGGCTCACTGTGTTTACAGTGGGGATTAGGCGCGCGGGGCCGCCTTACATGTGACCTAACCTACATTCGGCCAAACATGTCCCCCTGCGAGCATTAGGTGCTCAGGTGCAAGCTGTCGTATCAATGGGTGCCCCCTCAGGATAAGATCTAACCTGGTTTCTGGTGCTGCCCGTCTCCGCTGGCGGCCCACCGCAACACACAGAGAGAGATAGGACATTTATATAACTGGCACACTCGGCCCTGAGCGCAAAGGGGGAAAATAGGGCAACTGGGGAATTCAAAAGGGATCCTGATATGACAGGCAGCACGTTACGGACTCACGTTCTGGGCCGGCAGCGGCGTGCCAGTTAGAGAGTTTATACAAGGCCCCACGGGGGCAGCCAGACAGATAAAATAAACGTGTTTGGGAAGAGGGGGGGGCGGGGGTTATTTTGATGTCATATGCAAATGCTTCTGTCGTTTACTGGAGGGGGCGTTCCTTGTATTGACATGAACTCGTTGCACCTCGCGATATTTGTAAGGTTTGAGATTTGGCAATATTTACTACCCCAAGCGTTTGCACACAAAAAAAAGCCATAAAAAAAAAAGGACAATGCGACACATTTTTTTTGAAGAAGGTTATTGTGCAATATTTATGACAACGCATTTATATTTCATATGGGCTCGGTTCTGTATTTTTGAAAGAGAAAATATGAGCTAATTTGACTAATTACATGTTCACGAGCCTGACACCGCCAGACCAATTAGCAAATGGCGATTAGGAGCTGCGCATGTTCGGATACCAAGGTGAGTAACGTTATAGAACCCATTGTATATGCGCATATAGGAGTTGACAAATGTGCACCTTGAATTAATAGAAGCATATTCAAATTAGTGTGCTTTTCAGGTTTGTATTTTGCATACTAGCATTTATTTTAGCTACACCAGAACAAGCCAACAGAGCTAACAGCGCGATATCCTATTGTATCAGCAATGCTAGCAGTGCAGGTATAAATAAAGTACGTTGTAGTTCAACAAACTAAAATGTATGCGACTACGGTATCTCAACAATCGCTTGTTTTCATACACATAAACCAGCATTTCCACATAGACGTTCCAGCAGTCGTGTTAAAACGGTTGAAAAACGTGACACTACTAGTCACTCGCAGACAACCCATAATAAGAAGGGGTGGTTGCCATGAGTGACTAGGGTGGTCTGGTGGGGTCACGGATTCTCATGACACCAGTGGTCTCCTGGTGGAGGACTCTCCAGATATAGACAGTGGTCTCCTGGTGGAGGATGCTCCACGATATATAGATAGTGGTCTCCTGGTGGAGGACTCTTGATATATAGACAGTGGTCTCCTGGTGGAGGACTCTTGATATATAGACAGTGGTCTCCTGGTGGAGGACTCTCCCCCATGGGCACTCGGCCGCTTCAATGACGACCAAAGCTCTACATGTCCTAGCAACACAACCTGCATGTCGTGTAGCAAGTAAGACGTAGTTCACTTTGTTTGGGATACTTAAAGTGCTAGCTAAATGGTGTCTTTTGTTGTGCTTTGTTCCAACGTAAAATAACGTTGCTAGTTGTAGTTGCTGTCAAGTGTCGTTTCGGTCTAAATGTTAAAGGGGAAGATCCGTTTTCTTTCCTTACGGTAAAACAAAGCACTTGTTAGAATTGGTCTATTATTTATATATCCATCGACATGCCGCTATGTTGCACATGATCCAGTCCCTGGCTTAGCACACGTTTTACCTTGTGATGCACTGGTGTAACGTTAGCTTTTCAGTCAAATGACAAATGAACATCGTTTAGCCATGTCATCATCAAGACTTGTACGCCATCATTAAGTTAAATTATCTCAGACCCATGCATCTGAGTGACCCACGTTAGCGGGCTAGCCATGGCAACGTCCAGCAAGTAGACCCCTCCAAGGACAAGTTTTTGATGGTCAAGTCAATCCCAAACTCCTTTTCTGGGCGATCAGTTATTGCAAACGCTCGGAAGTGATTCCACACTGTGATCAGGTATAAAAGACTACTTTTTGACCACGACCTTTACCTATGCGGCGAGTCGGGTATGTAGAGTATGAACTCACATTAAACGACTCCTGGCTACTATGGGCCCAAAGTCACATTATCCGTGAATATTGATTTGCTCCACACTGCCAATCGTTCAGCTTAGGCTACTGCAGCACAATCGCATATGGGTAGACCCCCCGTTTGAAAAATGTCTAGGGTAGGTTTAATAATGAGCGACATCGTAGGGCAAGAGGGGGTTTCCCCAACGTGAAACTTTTCGGTTCCAAGGTTTAGTCGGGATCGAGCGAAGGAGTGGCTACTGAAATAGCTCAGCAATGGGTGAAGACCCCATTATCTCACGTTAAACAATATGGAGACCCGCCGCGATTAAAGCATGTGTGCAATGGCGGTGCGATCCACGCTCGAACTTACCATCAAGTGAGATAATTGCTGTGCCTTTTTACAGAATCGTCTTCAATGCCACCCACACTGTCAAGCTTTGTCTGTTGTTAGGGATCACTATTTTGCAGGAAGTTTTCCTACTCAGCGACTGCGCATGCGCACATTCGCTCATGTGAACGCTGGGGAGATGCTGGTCGACAGGTGTGTGCGATTTAGCAGCACTCTGACAGGTGAGAAAACATATAAACTTAAACATATGAACAGCCTCTACTTAAGCACTCAAATTCCTCCTTTATTGGCCTAGGATTTAAGCTTTATTGACTATGTTTGGCATATATATCAAATTCTGTAAAGATGTCAACACTTTCTATAGGAAGCTAGTTCATCAAGCGAATGAGGCTGAAGCCCTCGGTTCTTCCATGACACAGAAAACAACAGGACTACTCTGTACGTATTTGATTATATTTATTATATTTATTAACCACTGCTGGAATAGGTTACAGATAAATATATTTTTCATGTAACAAGGACAATTACCCCAGGTACACAGTTGTGGTACAATAAACATACACTTGTGCGTGAACAAATACACATGAAACAAAAATGCAAAGGAATAAGTAAAGCCTCCAAATGTGGAAGAACAATCTAGAAACGCATGACTTCCGTAAAAAATGCACAACCTCTTTATGTAGCCATTCATAGTTCCAGACTCAAATATATACACTTTTTTTTTTACAAAGGGGCAAACCTAACATAAAGTAACATGTGATTTGTATTCGTATTACACCCTAATACTACACGCCTCAATAATTTAATCATTTCATAAATTATAATTTACACCCCAATATGTTTTTATTCCTATATTTCTACTTGCCTTTATTATCAGTATTATTGCACTTCTTTTTTTGCTGAATCGTGTAATGGTGGCAATGGTTTTTGTTGTTTGTTTTGTTTGCCTGCCAGTTTTATTCAGATTTATCCTCCATATCTTCCAGAAGAGGAGCTGGTAGGAATACAGGGTGAAGCTATGATCGCTACACGTAGCTCTACAGGTAAAGATCATATGTTACATGTTGCTAACATACGGTAGGTCTATATGTTGCACATACATGTCGCTATACATGTAATCAGGTCAGGCACAAGACATTCACAGTTACTCACTATCGTCTAGAATCGTATGTATCTGTGAAGGCCGTTTCATAGACAATAGGTACGGTAGATCATGATTGGTTATCTGAAAGAGCTGTACAGGGGATCTTGTGAGAACAACCAGATATTTAAGAGTGCATTTGGAAATTGTGTGCAGAGAGAAACCAAGAGATGTGAACCCATGAGATCCGACGGTCTCGTCAAGACTATTTTCCATTTTGTTTGAGTTTCGGCGCACTGAGATTATTGCTGAATCAACGGACTCTCTTTTGATATGAAAAGAATTTCAGAAAACCTGAAAACACAGCTCTGTTTAGGTCAACACATGTTTGTATTGTAGCATATTAAAATAAATGATGTAGGAAAATAGTACACTGGATAATTCTTTAACATTTAGTCTTGACCATTTACGACCGGAGTGCACAGAGGACTAACGTAAACAGTAAATGGTTGCAGTTGTTTAAACATGAAAATAATTTGGTAACATTGTCATTTTTGTTTCATACGGTACACATTTCTGTTTGTTCTCTGAAGAGTGGTCGGTGTTTGGATGGGACGAACTGGAGACATATTGTCGGGTACTATTACTTTTCTGTGGAATGCCATTTCGTTCTAAAATTGTGATGTCACTTAGGGGGCGGGAGGACGTGCAGCTGTTGTAACCGTGGCAGCTGACCCCCGACCCCTCCGTTCCACGAGTGCAACAAGAGCATTGACGATACAAAACCAAGTAGAACGACAGCGATGATACCAGAGACGGTCACATACAACCCCTCACACCTCACCGCCCCGCTGTGAGGGTGCAAAAACCGCTCCGTTGGTTCCTTCAAAACTGCCTTCAGAACCTCAGGCACTACCTCTTCCCGTCTCCTGCGCCGGCCGTAAAAGAGGGACTCTTTTTCAGTCACGTTTCAGTCCGTAAAAAAATAAATTAACGCCCATCGTTCTCGCACTCTGCGCCCTTTTCATCGTCGGCGGCGGCGGGCCCTCGTGTGGAACAGGATGAGACGATGGAGGGGTGGACCGCAGGAGGACAAGATGTCTTCACTTCGCTGAGTCTGAATCGGCCCACATCCCCACGGATGTTTAACCAAACACCCACCGTCGCGTGTGGAACGTCCCGCAGGTCCATGGCTAGCATTGCGGTGTGTCCCCCCCCCCACCCACACCGCCCCGTGTTCTTCAGGGCCGCTGAGTCCGGTTCGCCGGTGCCCCAGGCGGGGGCCGGACGGAGGGTGGCGGCTCGGCGGGAGGCCTCACATCAGGTGGTCCACCGGGGGTCCGTAGGAGAAGCCCGGGAAGGCGCCGGCCGCCTCTTTGACGCTGCTGGTCACCGCCAGGCTGTCGGAGTTGAGCAGGGAGCCGCTCACCGGGAGGTGGGTGAACTCGGTGTCGAAGTGCCGCAGGTCGGTGGGGCCGCTCTGTGGAGGACGGAACGACTCGTTTAGGTTTCAAAACCATGAAGATGCGTTGGTTTCTAAATGGATCTAGTGCTCAGCCCACTGTCTAGTTAGTCACTGTTCGTTCTTTGTCTTTTAGTTTTAACCAGGGCATTTTCTGACAAAGAGACTAAAACCTGACTTTTATTTGGATTTTACTGAAAAAGTTGGAACATACCACTGAGGGGATGAACGGAGGGGTGATCTTCCGGGCCATCAGGTCGTCCCAGTTGATGGGCGAGAAGAAGGAGTGATGCTGTAGCTCAAGCTGTTTGGAATCAGACACACAGTCGGTCAGACCAGCCATGTAACACTGACCAATTAAAATAGCTTTGGATCTGTTCCCCGTAGTGACATCAC
>JAOTIX010000089.1:936991-964963 GCA_027123715.1 Gaidropsarus macrophthalmus | reverse complement strand
ATAATCGTATAGGATAATCTTATAAAACAGAAGATAATCTTCCGTGGTCGGGAAGGGGTAAAATCGGCGCAAAATCAGCCGATTATCGTTATGTGTGTACCCCCCTTTAGCCATAAACGCTTATTCCAAACTGACTTACAAGTACACTTTCTGATTTCACACACAGACAGCGGGTCAACCGTGCAAGGCGACAGCCAGTATGTCAGCGCAACACTCAGCTAGGAGGAGCCGGGTATTGAACTAACAACCCGCTCTACCTCCTGAGCTACTGCTGCCCTGGTCTTCCAGGAATGCATCCTTTTCCTTTAAACCACACAAACATCATAGGCAAAATATACCAAATGAATTCAGTGGCGACTCCATTTTACAATTACAAAGACTCCATTTATCAATCCAGTCACTTAACCAAAATAATTCAGAAGCAGGTCCTTTAGGAGCCGGTAGTGTGAGGCATCTCAACAATGCTTACAATTGACTGCAGACGTGGGGCTATCAAACTCAGTGCCTGTTGGAATCAAACACGAATAAGTATACACGGCTATAAACTCCCCAACCTCCATAATAGCAATGATAATGCAGTGCTAGCATGAACTGCAATACATGTACTGTATGAGACTACCAGACCATCCTGCCCCCTCACATACACATGAACAGCTTCAATGTCCCATGGGGCATCTGAGCAACAGCTCAACTTGACTAGCGACTGGGTTGCAAATCATACGCCATTCATTTAAAATGTGTTAAAGGAAAGGTAACCCCTTTAAATGTTCCTTGATTCGGCAACATGCCTAAAAAAGGTATTCCACTTCAACCCAAAGGAGTTATTAAACCCCCATTCATAATTCCCCATAATAACAGATACAATTTGCATCAACAGTGACTCACATGGCCCTTATTCTCAAAGGCAACTTGTAATCTAATATAGTTAACTTAATTCCAATAATTAATTCCAAGTGGAACCGGTTCATCGTGCTCTCAACACATTTCGGCACGATGCATATTACAGCTTTTTAACCGAGGCTTGTACAGCCTGTGGATCTGTTTTAGGACTGGGGAACAAGAGTCCAGAGACCTTTATCTTCTGGCCCGGTCCTGTCCCTGCAGCCTGATGATCTCCGCCACCAGAACCTGAGGGTCCAGCACGTTGGGGTTCATCTCCATGGCCTGGTCCACCAGCTGGCTGTTGAAGATGGCCAGGAGTTTCTTCCTTGCCGTCTCTCTCCCTCCCGCGGGGGTGCTGGGCGGCTGGTGGTAGCCCCAGGGGGCTGGCCTCTCTCCGGGCACGCCGTACGGAACCGCATGGGAGACCGTTGCGTACGGGTCCGACCAATACCGGCCCTCGGCGGGCTGGAAGACTCTTCTGTTCTGGAAGTCCGTCGGGTGGCTGTGGCCCTGCATGCTCATTGGATAAAAGGGCCCGGGTCCGAGGTAGAGGGCCGGGCCGTAGGCCACAGCGTCTGGGTTGGGGGCACCGGCGAGTGGCCACATGCTGTGATGCGGACCAGAGTGCTGGTGGGGGTGCTGATGAGGCGAGCTGGTGGTGGTGGGGTTCCCCAGGGTGGGATGGGCGTGCATGCAGCAGCTACATGGACCTGTGCTCGCCGGGTAATACGGGGGTCCTTGGCTCAGCGCAGGGTGGCTAAGCCCGTAGCCTTCCGCATAGCGACGACTACCGTGCTCCCCAGAGACGTCGGTGGAATGGTTCTCGATGGAGCCCAGTCCAGAGTCCAGCTGCAGCTGCGATCCAGTGGATCTCAGGGGTTCCCTGTCACTGGAAGACGGGTGGCCGGCCTTTTCCTTCCTGGATTGGTTCCTTCTGCCGGAATGGGGTCCTCCTTTGACCGGAACATTTTCACTGGCAGGGTACTTCCTGGGGGCACTGCTGCTGTGGTGGTGCTGCAGTGACAGCTTCTGAGCCATCTCCTCCTCCAGAGAGAGGCACTGGGATAGCCCGGAGCTCAGGGAACCTCCGGAGGACAGGGACACGGGAGGTCCCTGTTGGGACGACGAAGGCTTGACCTTCTCCCGCAGTTCGTCCGCCAGGGCCATGTTGGACTGGTGGCCTCTCTCCGGATGGTCGAACTTACACTTGATCCCGTATGTGCACTTCCTCCCTGAATGAAGACAAACGTACGCAAAGGTTTTAAAGGTCCACTGTGCAAGTATGGCCATTCTTAAGTTGGGCTTGGCTTCATTTACCTCTAAAATGAAGGTAAATGAAGCTAAAAAAGTTGCATAGTTCCTCATTAACACACGTATAGACCCCTCCTACACACAAACACTCCCTCCCTATGTATCAGGTATCATTTATCTTCATGAGCTGCGAGAAGCACAACACACAAGAGAACAACGGTTCACAGTGTGGTTGTTCGTGGATTCCTTCGCCATCGTCTCACCATAAGGACAGGGGTGCTTCTTCGCTGTCTTTGGAACCCTGCGGAGGAAGTTGTCCAGCGTGGGTCCGTGGCGCCCAAGGGGGTCGTCCGGAACGATGAACCTGGCAGGGGGAGAACCCAGCGGCCAAAAGGTCACGGCACGCCAAACCCAAGTCCACACTTTGTATATCCCTGAACCGAGTCTCAAACATTCTCTCCCAGAGAGTTCTCTCTCTCGCGGTACGTGTCCCAGTCTCTCTCTCTCTGGGAGAGAATTCTCCCAGTGTCTCTCTCTCTCTCTTTCTCTCCCAGAGAGAGTGATCCCCCTGGTTAGCAGTGCAATGGGTTCCCAAAGGGGAATGACATACACTATAACATTGGAATAAAACAATGCAGAAATTAAGGCCAGTTATGTCAGTGGAAAACAGCAATTTGTCTTCGGCTGTCATTTTCAAAATGTCCCCCCTCTTCCCCTCCCTCTCTTTTACCACTCCTGAACCTTCGGTTCGGGGGGAAGGCGAACGCTCACCTGTCGCTGACGAAGAAGTACATGAGCAGGCTCCCTTCGATGAAGCGCTTCCACTCAGGGTTCTCGCCCTGCAGGTCGCGGTACGTGTCGTTGGACACGATGACGCCCGCCGACTCGTGCGCCAGCTTCACGATGAAGCGGTCGTCGTAGCAGACCACGCGCTTGCCCGCCACGCGCCTGGACGGCGTGAACACCACGATCTTCCTCTTCTCCAGCTCCCGCAGGAGGTGCTGGTCTTCAGGATCCAAACGGCAGGGGGGCATTTCAGATATTTTAATTATTACTGCAGCGGATACGTTGACCTTCACGGTTCAGATTCATGACATTCAGCCGCTGGTTGGAGGTTTGAGCAGTGTTGTAATATAACAAAGTACAAATACTTTGTGACTTGTACTTAAGTAGAATTTTCACATATCTGTACTTATTTCGGACAACTTTCACTTTTACTCCACTACATTTTCCAAATAAAATGTGTACTTTTACTCCGATACATTTGTCCTAACATTTTAAATACTTAAGTACATTTTATATCAGACAGTTACTTTTGATACTTAAGTACACTAAATGTCATGTACTTTAAGACTTTTACTCAAGTAATATTTTAAAAGGTGACATCAACTTCTACCAAAGTCATTTTCTGGTAAGATACTTGTACTTAAGTATCGCTACTTACTCAAGTATCGCTTTCAAGTACTTTCCAAAAGACTGGGTTTGAGCGATATGCTCCAAGACTGCAGGGTTGTGGACATTGTGGGGATTAAACTCTGCATTCCAGTTGGGGTTTTATCCCCCTGGCTACGCTATTGTGGCCGATAGGAGTCTTTATCGCTGGAGAGATGTCCCAACACTGCCAAAGGGCCTAACCGTTCATCATCCGTGAGCCAACGGAATTAACGCAAACACAAAAAAAATGTTTTTGGCAGCAGATCAAATAAGAACCTCAGAGCAGGGCAGTTGGTTCAGCAGCAGATTACTAAATACAGTGTCTGTTGTAAAAATGGGTTCCCGAAATACAGGGTTCCGATAAATCATTAAATTGATGTGGGTGGTTTCCCTTTTATGCTCGACTGACGGACGGAGGGGAAATCCTCCGTGACATCCTGGTTTGTTTCCTTGACTTAGCGATGAGGTCATCCTCCAATCTGATCATGATCATAGAATCTGTTTATACATGCAGAAGTGATGCAGTCCGATTGGACTGAAGGATGTCAACACTCTCAACCCTATTATGATTTCAACAACAACAATATAGTTTCAACAATAAATCATAGAACGCAATGTCTGTGAGGGGTTTTTGTTTTGCAGTAACTTTAATATTACCACGACTCATATTCTGTATATATACGTATTTCAGATTTTCTTTCTGTTTTTCTACCTAAATTCCTTTCTATAAAACTGCCATGTGCTTTTTGCTGTAACACGCGATCCCAAATCTGGTAGAAGTCAAATACCATCCGCTATCACCTGGCCGCCATATTGGACCCATTTTGGCCAAAGAAAGACCGTTCGGAAATCTGCTCCTTCTCTCCTTCTCCCTCACCTGAGATGGGGACGTCGGGGCGGGACGGCTCCTTCCTCCATGACGGCACGAAGACGATGACGTCAGAGTGACCTCGCTCCAGGAAGAAGTCCACGGCCAGCTGGATCCCCCGGCAGGAGAACACTTCCTTGTTCCCGTGGCTGACGGGGAAACAACACGACGAGGGGGAATATGTCACACCGTGGCTTTTGTTTTGTTCAACTGCGGTTCCCAGACGAAAGGTTCCGGGTTCGATTCCATGGAGGCCTCTCGGGGCAGGGAGCCAAAGTCAGACGTGACAAGTGTCATGTGTCTATAAGTTCCCCAAGTCACTTTGGATAAAGCCTTCTCATGAACCACGAAAGAACATAACCTGCTCACTCATTGAATAGGTCGGTCTTGAGGGTGTCAGTACGACGGTATCATAATGTGATGCAATTAAATTCTATTGAAATTAATTGTGACATTCCTGAAATGAACACAAAGTGCGAGTTCAACTCATTATTCAGACAAGCACACAAAGGACAGATTTGAATAAGTTGTGTGGAAAACGTGTTCAATCAACGCCTCAATCGTCATTTCTTCTGTTCTTTGCAAATAACCGTTCCTAACACGGACCAGGCTGCGCATGTAGAAAGGGGGCCTGTCATTCGAGTAGTCACGGCTCCCTCCTCCTGTTATTACCAGAGGATAACACTGGGTTCACAACACCACATAATAAACACCTTGGTCGGTTCCGAGACACAGAGGTCAGAGGTAATCCACAGCAGGGGGAGAGGAAAGACCCCCACCGCACACACACACACACACACACACACACTGGGTTCCTCTGCACTGGGGACGTGGTGACACAATGCGGTCGGGCCTGTTCCTGTGTACACGCCGGCACCACGCGGAACGCAGAGCAGAACACTGATTTGCATGCAGATATTTGCATACTTGAGCGCAAGGTGGGGGGGGCGGGGCCCTCGCAGGGACGTGCCCGGCCATGTGTGTGTGCCGAGGAAGATGAGGAGGGAGGAGGAGGAAGGGCGAGGAAAGGACACCCTTGTTGCATGTGTGTGTGTGTGTGTGTACGGAAAAAGTGCACTGTGTGTGTGTCTGTGTGTGAGTGAGTGAGTGAGTGTCTGTGTGTGATTGAGTGATTCACTGTGTGAGGGTGTGTGTGTATGTACGAGTCTGCGTGATTGAGTGAGTCACTGAGTCACTGTCTGAGATTATGTGTGTGTGTGTGTGTGTGTGTGTGTGTGTGTGTGTGTGTGTGTGTGTGTGTGTGTGTGTGTGTGTGTGTGTATGTGATCCTTTGACTGAATGTATAGCAGCGAGGGGTAGTGCAATCTGGGTTTATTCTGCAATGGATCTGGTTTTAGGCGCGTTTGTTTCACAGCTAGATGTAACCGAGAGGGACGGGCCACTGCCCATGTTTCTCAGAGACATGTCTTTTCTATTCACACCTTACGCACACAGAGATTTCCCTGCGACGACACTAAAAATGGGCTTGGTCAAAACGTGAAAACGGTTCATCCAAATGTCAATGGGAGTTCAAGGTCTTGCGGTGGAGGTGCAGCGTTTGCGTCACAGCTCCGGTATTTACTATTGAGTCATCCTGTGAACGCTTGTATGCAAAGCAACCTGGGCTACATTGTTCCGGATAGCATTACTAAGCTGCGAGGGGCAGAGCATCAATAGACCGTAGGGCCGTGAACCCAGATCTGGTTGAGTCAAAAACCAGTCGCAAAAAACACCAGCCACCCATGTCTATCACCATGCACTTTTAATATTGGTTTTGTGTTCTCAATAAATATTTGGTGTTTTATTAGACGTACTATACACATTTTTTTTTTTTTAAAGGTTAGGGTTAAACAGTTGCAAAAGAACTGCACACGACGTGTGAAAGCTACCTTTAGTCTACTTCAACGAATTAAGACTTTGCAAGACAAGTTTAAGCAGAGTATTTGTTTACAGGCCTACCTCATGGCCACATTGCTGCCGTCGATAACGATGGGCCTGAGAGCCTCAGCGTAGCTCTCTCCCCCCTCGTCCGGGCTCTCGGGGCCCTCGGCCTCCCTGCTGCTGCCCCCCCGGGACCCCAGCTCCGACACGCCACTGCTGCTGCAGCTGCTGCTCCTGGTGCTGCTGCTGGTCAGCGAGGACCCCTCTTCGTTCCCCTCGGGGCTTGCCCCCATCCGCACCAGCTCCCCCAGCACCCGGTCCGTGTCCGCGCCGAACTTCTGCATGACGGCGCGGACCTGGGCCGAGGAGTAGCCGAGTTTGCGGAAGAAGTCGAGCTGGTTCTCCCCCCCGAGGTCCGCCGACGATGAGTCGGGTTCCTGCGGGCGTTCCGGCCGCTGCATGCGGTCACCACCTGGACGGGTGCTCGGGGCTTGATCAAGCCCAGGGTTGCGAAACTTGACTTCCATTCGAGATGGACAGCGGGGGTCGGATTCGTTCAACACATGCCCCCTCTGGGGGGTGTGATCCTCAAATGGGTGCAGTTGTATTTTGACGGTCACTTATCATAGTTGCTTGGCCGGGACCGTCCCAACAAAGATGTCACACTTTGTTGCATGAAAAAAGCCGACGCTATCAGGTAAATCCCAACGTCCTGCAAGTGAGAATTTCATCAATTGGATAGACATAAATTAGTCATAAACAACATTCATCCATTTAGGCTACAACAAAATAATAGGATCTGTGCGAGACTCGTGGTGATGAGGAGTCTGTCTGGTTGAAACCCATAAAGCATATAATTACTCTCCTGGTGGAAGGGAAGTCGTGTCATAGTTTTGAGAAGTCATAACGGCATCGCAACAAAAACTTCCAATTGCACGTACTTTAAGACTCACCGTTAACGTGCTGACGACAGGGTGCAGGGCGACGCGTTCGATGTGGCTCGTCAAACACAGCGAGCGCCTGAAAGTCTCCCGACAGTCGTGCGGTTTTGTGAGCTCGCCGACAGCCGACTTGCGACCACGTCGTGCGCCGACAGGAGAGCGAGAGCCAGACAGCAGAGGGAGTGTTTAAAAAAAAAAAACCTATGAGCAAAAGAGGTTGGGCCTTTGCGCATGGGTAGAGGAACGCCTTTGGGAAAACAACAGACTGTTGCTGATTTATTATCAAGACAAAAAGTGTTACGAGATGTGGGCTGTGAATGAATGCTACTACAGTAGGCTTACTTAACAGCCACAATAAATCTCATTCTACCTGTAGGCCTCCCTCAGCGGGACGCCCCTTAACCCCAACCGCCCCTTAACTCTGATCACTGTTTAGAAATGGTTAGCTTCCCCGTCTGAAGTCACTTGGGGCAGCCGTGGCCTAATGGCTAGGGAGCCGGGCTTGTGCTCGGTGGGTCACAGGTTCGATTCCCGGGACCAGAGGGGAAAAAATGTGGGTGAGGGGGTGACTGAACAAAGCCTTCGCCCTCTCAATATCCACGGCTGAAGTGCCCTTGGGCAAGGCACCTGCTCCCCAGGCGCTGCACCGCGGCTGCCAACTGCTCCCTGCACAGTGTGTGTGCTGTGTCGTGCAGGTGATGGGTCAAATGCAGAGAAATAATTTCACTGTACTGTGTGTGTGCGTGGCAATAAAATGCCATATTGACTCTGGTGTTAGCATGCATCGTAAGTGACAATATTCTCAACAGTGGTTTGCACCACATACACCACGTACATAACCCATGTGGTGTATGAACAGTGAAAACAGTTACACAGCAGAACAAGTCAAAGTCCTTCACCTTGAAGATAATCAGTGTACACAAGACTCATACCCATAGGCCAGTACACCCTATACAGGAAACATTGTCACACACACACAAAGCTCCTCACACTTAAATACACACCCATACACCCACAAAAACACGACCTCACACACACACACACACATAATTATATATTTATTTTGTATTTAGCTTATAAATTCGCAAATAAATCATACATTTATTTTGTACTTGTGAATGTATATTTAGATCCCTGCCCATCAGGAGCAGCCATGGTATGGGGTCATCTCATTCTAGGACAGTCTCTCTGTGGACTCTGTAGACCACCGGGGTTCAAACCCACGGCCTTTGGGCTGCGACGCGACCAACCCGGACCCGCTGAACACGAGTAGACCTCACCAGCTCAGTGTCTCCCTGCTTCCCCCATTGGCCGCGCAGTGCTTCAGATGTCATGCTCATCCCGACCAATCAGCTTATACCTGGCCGTGGCTAATCCTGGGGCCACCTGTTCCTCCTTAGTAAGGAGAGCTGTGTAGGTACGTGTCTGTGTGTGCACCTGTGGGTGTGTGGGACGTGTGCTTGAGGGAAGGCATTGTACAGAATGACTGAATGATGTTGTAGGCTGATTTGCCTACAACGACACTCGAGTCCGGGCTGTCGATCATACTTGTCTCGCTGGCGCATGCACACACGCACGCACGCACGCAAACGCACGCACACACAGCCATGTCTGTGAGGACTCTGCCGCTGGTTTTCATCAACATGGGAGGAGAAATGATTTACATACTGGACCAACGGCTTCAGGCCCACAGCACCGCCGTGGACTGCTCAGAGAAAGGTAGAGAGAGGGAGAGAGAGAGTGAATGAGAGAAAGAGGGAGAGAATGAGTGTGTGAGAGAATGAGAGAGAGAATGAAAGAGTGAGAGAGAATGAGAGAGAGGGAGAATGAGAGAGAATAGTGAGTGAGTGTGAGGGTGTAGGAGAGTGAGAGAGTGAGAATGAGTGGGAGAGAGAATGAGAATGAGTGAGAGAGTGAGTGAGTGAGCGAGAGACCGTGGCTAGTAGATCTTGGTAGTTTGTCTAACCCCAAGTTAGCTCCATAATCTTCATTAACGCTCCATTAGAATGCGTGTGCCCATCATCCATGATTATCACAATGCTGTTTGTTTTCAACTGTTGTTATAAACAGTGTTTGAATGGATGTCAACATCCAGAATGTACAACATCTAATGTAAGGAAAACACACACCTCACAGACTCCAGGTTTCCTCTCACTGGCACGAGTCAATATAACGTCACATGCCCATGGGCCCTGCGCACGCCTTGCATTTCACTCTCACCGTTTGGGCCAATCGGCATTGAGGGCATGTCGGCGCACACACCCCTCTCGGGCACAACCGCAACATTTCAACCGATGTTCCCGTGTTCCTCCGCAAACCGCTCTCTGTTCCCGTCTCCTGCCAGGCGCCGTCTGGTCGGACGACGACAGACGACGAGGTACGCCCTCCTCCGCCTTGCCCTCCATCTCTCACACCCATCTGTAGTTCTATAGCTCCAACCCAGACGCACGTCACCCCCACCCCCACACCGCCCCCAAACACCAGGGTGGTCGTCATGTGAACGCCTGTGTTGTCATGGCTACCCTCCGCAGTGATGCACGCCATCGTCAGCAGCATGTTCGGCAAAGACTTCATGGACGAGCTTTTCAAGCCGCAGCAGCTCTACTCGCACCGGACGCTGAAGACGGTGCTGACGCGTCTGGCGCACAGCTCCATCATGAGACTCAGCCAGGCTAGCATGGACACGGTGGGTCACCGCGAGCTCAGCGCCTGATCACCTGACACCTGCAGGGCCTTCTGGAATTAGAGGAGAGGCTAAACGTTGTTATTAACCAGAACAGAACTTGGTGAAACAGCTTTCTCATCATATGCACCAAATGCCTGGAATAAACGTCAAGCCACCTTAAATCCAGAATCGCTCCCACCTCTCAATACTTTTAAAAACCTTTTAAAATCATCCAACTGAGCAATGCAACTGTTTTTAACCGGAGGCCTTTTTACCTGTCTGTTTGTAATAGCTTGTTATACCTCAGCTTGGTATGAAGTGTAATTGTCTAACATTCTTGTGTGTGTAGTGTGTCATGTGTGGTGTAAAGTGTGGCCTTGTCTTGTCTTTTGTGTATTCTGTAACTATTTGCCGTCTGTCTCGGCCAGGACTCCCTGGGAGAAGAGTTATTGAGTTATTGCAATGGGACCCTTTCCTGGTTAAAGAAAGGTTAAATACAAATGAAATCAAATAAATATTAAACCAACTGTTTTCCGTAGCTCTACGAACTGATGGCCATGTCCTTCAAGCACCAGCTGTTCCTGTGCCCGCGGCCGAGAGACCTGCTGCTCATTTCCTACAACCACCTGGACGCCATACGGCGGTTTGTGGACGACACCCCCAGCGTCCTCAATCAGGTGGACGAGACGCACCGGAGAATCAACGAGGTGTGTGTGTGTGTGTGTTGTCACAATATAACATGTACACTATGGGCCTGAATTACCTGAGTGACCTTAAGGGGGCTGTAGGCTAAGAGTGGATGGTTCTAGAGAGAGAGCGAGAGAGAGAGAGAGAGAGAGAGAGAGAGGAGGAAACAGGGGAGAGAGGGAGAGAAAGCGAGACAGGGAGAGAGAGACATGGAGGAGAGAGAGTCATAATATAGGTTAAAAGGAAGAGCATATCAGATTAAACGAGGAGAGAGAAATGAAGACAGGAAGATACATGTGTGTGTGTGTGTGTGTGTGTGTGCGTGCGTGCGTGCGTGTGCTTAGGTGTACATAGCCCAGTCTGACGGTGAACTTCAGCTCTTAAGGCAGACCCTGCTTGGCTTCTTCCAGGAGATGCACATTCGTGTGAGTCGCCCGCTCTGCTCAACACCTTCAACGCCATTTCTGTACCACAGAAATAAACAGAGTTGCGTGTATGTTGATCTATGTGTGTGTGTGTGTGTGTGTGTGTGTGTGTGTGTGTGCGTGCGTTCAGGTGTCGTTTTTCCTCAGGGACAAAATGCAGAACCCAAACGGGCGGTTTGTGCTGACCCAGTCCGGGCCTGTTCCCCACGGCACCGAGGTTCCAGGGCTGATACGGTACTGGAAGGGCCCGCCGGACCCTCGCAGGGGCCCCAACGCTGCAGACAACCAAACACAAAATACAACCTCCACACTCTTTCCACTCAAGGCTGCTCATGTCCAGACCTGAGAGTTTTAGTCAAGTTATTTCATGACGACAGAATAACTCACACAACTAATGTGGAATATTGAATACTTGTACATCTGTGGTCAGGATTTATATCTTTATTTTGTGGCTCTTTAAATCCCCTTTATTGTATCATATTTAGTTTGATTTGTTTTTATCTTCTGCAGTATTTCTATGTTAATGTTTAGTCGTACTCATTCATTTCCTCTGGAAACTGTCCCGGGACGGTCGGCCGGCATTTCCTGTCCGGACAGGATGTTGGACAGCAGAGGGCGGGAGGTGAGGAGGGTCCATTTCCCCTCTGGGGGGGGTTACTCCGGCCCGCTGAGGGAGGGGTCCCTCTCCCTACACGGAGACAGAGTCACCAGACTGGGCACCAACCAGTAAGTGTTCCTCACACACTAAACCACCTCCCAGCTCAGACAGAGCACAGAGAACCTGAAATAAAAACATTATTTACATCCAGAACTAGCTAATGATCCACGTCATTTAACAGCGCTGGTCAAATACCCGGTTTGCTTTAATATTGTTTGCTTATTTAACTCTGCACGGACGCCACTAACCCATGTGTAAAAAGAAGTAACGTGATTTCGCCTCAGGGTCAACTCTTGGTGACTGTGACTCTGTCAGGCGTTCATTGTTCTCCGCTAAGCCTCACTTGTAGGTCACTTGAGATGAATGGGCTGTCAGAAATCCTCTACATGCAAATGTCTGAAAACCCTTCCTGAAGGCGGTAGTGAGATAACCGCGGTGTCATTCCTACCATTCTGTGTTTCTGTGTCCCCCTGGTTTTCCTGTTCTCTAGGTACTGTGTGAGCCGACCCGCGGAGCCGGATGCAGACAGGGGCCCCGGCGCCCAGGTGGGGGCCCCTGGAGGAACACAGCACTACCATCATAGACATCCATTCAATCTGTCACATGATACATACATTTCAACCTTGTGTATTTGAACCTTGTGCATACTATGCAAATTTTACAGATTTGCATTGTGTCACTGCATGGCACAATGCAGTGACATGCAGTCATGTCACTGCTTTTAGCATTCCATTGTTTTTAGCATTCCATTGGACTAACTTGGCTTTAAATTGTGCTTTATACATATCGCATCCACCGAGAGGTGGTTCACTGTAACCCACTGTACCGCAAGGTGGTCCACTGTAACTCACTGTACAGTGAGGTGGTCCACTGTAACTCACTGTACCGTGAGGTGGTTCACTGTAAATTAAGTGGGCCCACTGTAACTCACTGTACAGTGAGGTGGTCCACTAACTCACTGTACCGTGAGGTGGTCCACTGTAACTCACTGTACCGTGAGGTGGTTCACTTTAAGTGGGCCCACTGTAACTCACTGTACCGTGAGGTGGTCCACTGTAACTCACTGTACCAGGACTGTCCTACAGGACAGTACTGGCCCGTGCCCTCTGGCCACGGAGGAGCTCAACCTGCTGGCCCGTCTGATGGGGGGTCTGGAGATCCTGGAGAGGCCCGGCTCTGACCCCAGCTACCGGGTCAACCTCTTCGCCATGGAAGTGGAGGAGATGTGAGCGAGGCTTTAAGACTCCATCAAAATAAACTCATGGCTGATAGCAGCTTTAGTTAGTTATTCATTTATCAGATCAAGTCATGATCATATACTGGTATTCTTATAAATGGTAAATGGAGAAATCTCCTTCCCTTTCCCCAGTGAGGCTGGGGACACCGTGGGGGACGTGGTCACCATCCAGGCCATGCCGGTAAAACACCTCACCGTTCAATAAAACCCTGCTGTGGTCAGCTGTATACATCACCCTTCTCCCACAGTCTGTTTAAACCCTGTTCGCCTGGCGGCCATATTGGCACCCTGGGCGGGGAAACCTTCCCCACTGACTCAACTAGCCAACATGGCCGCTGGGTGAATGAGGTCTACCGCTGCTCATGGGTTGTCTTGTGGCGTTAGGACGCGCAGGCTAGCAGCGAGCTAGCCAGGATAGCGGAGGAGTTCACCGTGCCGGAGGAACCCTGCAGCTCCCGGAGAAACAGCACGGGAGCGGACCTGCTGGCCCTCATGGACGCCTGCTGACCGCGAGGCTCAGGGCCGGGTGCGACGTCGATTAGCCATGGGGCTTATGCAGTTAGCAGCCTGAACAAGAGCATTTAGGGCCGCAGCACCCAGCGAGTGTAAAACAACCAAGATGGCTGCTAGGAAGGTCCTTTGCAAGCTGTTTTGTTATCAAATTCATTAGTGACATCACAGTGATGTCACAGAGTGATGTCACACCGATGGAGGCTGGCAGGTTACACCATCCCTCCATCAACGTGTTGAACCCATGGTGGTCAAAGAGAATACCCTAAGGGTTAGGAGTCTGCTGTTGAGAAAAGTTTCTCCAATATTTGGTCATTTATGGAGCCACATGCCCATGTATTTGTGTGACACCTGACGGTATTATCATAATAAAAGAAATAATAAAAGAAATAAAAGAAAAGAAAAATATTCAACCATGTGTGTTACTTATATGTATGCCATTTGAAAAATGTGTTTGGAAGTCAAGTGGGAAAACACAAATATACAATATACTTCTGGCATCATATCATTATGATCATGGAGATGGCCGCCAGAGGGCGCTGCAGCACATGACGCTTCAGTAACCTGTGACGTCACCACACCCTCTTCCTCACCGGCCATTTGTTTTGGTTTTGAGCCGCGCTTTCTCCTCAACCCTGCACACCAGCACCGATTAAGCGTTGATGCTCTGACCCACACAGGTAACAAACGTTCCGTTTTATGATGACGTACACCAGGCAGGCACCCAACTAGCGTTTATCTGCCAAAGATGTCCTCACAATTGGAAGTGTTGAGTGTTGCATTGAACAACTCGGAACTTTTTTTTGCTCACCTAGTTGTTTGCGTTTTAAACTAGTTAGTCTAATTGGAAGTGCTTCTATTGCTTTGCAGTTAAAGTTAAACTCCACGTGTCCACAACGTGACGTCACTGACTGAAGAAACGTGTGCACCCCCTCACCTGCAGGCAGCCAGAATTACCTGACGTCGCCATGGAGTCGGACGGACTCGCGCACGACCAGGCCGAGGCGCGCCACTCCTTCCGTGAGAGCCTCATCGTGGAGAACAGCCTGGTGGTCCTGCTGCAGGGTCTCCACGGGCAGGTGACCACCGTGGACCTGCGGGACGAGAGCACGGCCCGGGGCCGCGTGGTCAACGTGGACGCCTACATGAACGTGCGTCTGGCCGAGGTGCTCTTCCGTGACCGCAGGGGGCGCCTCGAGCGACTGGAGGACCTCTTCGTCACCGGCAGGAACGTGCGCTACGTGCACATCCCCGACCACCTGGACATCGCGGACACCATAGAGCAGCAGTTGGGCAAAATCAGCCAAGCACGCAACTACAAGGGCGGCAAGAACAGCAGGAAGGAATTTCCGCCGGCAAAGAAATGATTTATTTTCACGGGGGTGTGGGGTACCTTCTACACGACCATTGGACTTGAGAAAACACACACACGCATGTTCCGTCTTAATGAATATTTTTCTGTTGAAATTATTTCATTTCGTATTTTTTGCATTTTTTTGGTTGTATGAACATCCAGCTGATATTGAGTTGAACTCATGTTTTGCCCCTCATACGTGTGTTTTGTTACATGTACAGTGATATCAGTTGCTGGGGCCTGTCAGTTGAACGGTAGAGATGAACCTAAATGAAGGATTCTGGATTTTCTTTTTTGTGAAATAAACACGCTTCTTTTCAATTTAAAACTCGTTTTTTTTTTAACGACCTAACCGCTGAATGCGGTGCCCAGCCTGGGCCCTTTGTTGCTCATGTTCCTGTCATGCCCGGGCCTACGCCTTCGTTAACCACGCACAGAGCAGGGCGGTGTGAAGTGGTGAATGATGTGTACATAATGACAGTCTGAATGTCACATGTCAGACTGCTCTAGAAGGAGACTATAGCTCCACAGTCCTCTCTTATTTCATTTTAACACTGACCTGTATGGGCAAGTAGACCTAAGTGGGAATCGAACCCTGAACCCTCTCGCATGTGTTTACGACCTTCGACTCAACGCGGCGTGACGGACGTGTGTACCGACGGAGCGAACCGCTGTTGTTGTGCCTTGCGAGGCCGTAACCGCGGTGACGAGCTGTCACAGCGATGCCGCTGCCACAGACCATAATGCTCATGCTGTGTTGTCTGGAGCTACAGGTCTGAGGTAATCACTATCTGTGCTCGGCCTCAGAAAACACTAGTCACACACACACACACACAGACTCACAGAGACACACACACCCCTCAACACCAATGCCTCTGCCCTCTGATTGGTCGACCCATGGCATCTGCAGAGCAGGAAGGAATGTTTACCGAGCCAATAGGAATTTGCCAATAACAGTGAAAGGAAAAGAGAGAGAGAGAGTGTGTGTTCAAATGTTCTCTCCTGAAAACGAATAGCCTGCAAGTGTGTGTGCGTGTGTGCGTGTGTTTTTGAGAATTCTAGGAATTTACCGGACTGTGGGTGGCGTGACGCATGTGCCACGGCCTGCTTTGGAGGGGGAGAGGAGGGCGAACGGTCATCCGGGTCCAGGTCCAGGTCCTGGAGGCCTCGCCACCTGCCTCCGGGCACAGTGCCGGTCCTGGTCCGGGTCCAGCTCCAGGTCCTGGTCCATGTCCTGGTCCTGGTCCTGGAGGCCTTGCCACCTGCCTCCGGGCTCAGTGCGTCCCTGGGCGCCGTGCGTCCCCCGGGCGCCGTGGGCCTGTAAAAACAGGCGTTGCGTTTCACAGCGCTGGAATCCCCCCCGGCGCGGTCAGGGTTATTGTTCTGGCGGTCCATATTCGGCTGCGCTGCGGTGGGGATTGTTCGGAGGAGCTCCGCCCCACCCATGGCTGTTTTCTTTACGGCGCGTCCAGAGAGCGGTCTGAGAGTGACAGCGCCACCACATAATGACTACTGCCGGCCCCCAGACGCTGGCCGGCCCCCCGGGGGCCCGGAATAGGAGTTATGACCGCATAAACAACAACTTCTGGACCGTGGTCGTCCACTCGCTAACACACACACACACAAACACAGCGACACATGCACACAGACACACGCGGGCACAGACACGCACGCACACAGAAACGCACACACATAGACACGCACACACACAAGCACCTGCTAGCTTGCGCAACACAAAATAAAAAGACAAAAAAAGGGACAAATTGCTGCATGGTGATTGGTTGTGCGTTACCTAACTCGGCCAATAAGGCCACTGTATGTATGACTTGAGTCAGGGGTCTGGTCTCCCCGGACCCTGATGACGAGGCGGGTGTCTGAAATACAAAGAGGTTTATTAATCCGGGGCCCGGGGCCCTCGGTACAGCCCTCACTACTTCCTGCTCCACCCTGTCGGATTAACACTGAACACTGCTCCCTGTGGGGGGAGAGAGAGGGAGGGAGGGAGGGAGACAGAGAGAGAGAGGGGGGGGGGGAGGACCGTATTTACACTGGAGAGCGGGAAAGCGTATTTACAATATTGACTCTGGAGAGCGGTGGAGAGAGAGAGGGAGGAAGAGTGGGAGGAGGAGAGAATGGGGGAGGAAGAGAGAATGAATCGGCTCACTGTGGACCGAGAGAGAGAGAGAGAGAGAGAGGGACCTGGAGGGGGAGAGGGAGGGGGAGAAGGACAGAGTTCAGGGTGGAGGTTAGAGCGGGAGAAAGAGTAAAGAAGATGGAGGGCGCTCTCTGTGGACATAGAGGGAGGGGGGGGAGACATCTGGGGGAGATAGAGGGGACAGACGGGGGGGAGTAGTCACAGGGAGGGGTCCGCTGGCCAAGAGGAAGTGATGCGTGCGTTGTTCCCTCAGAGTGAGTCGGGCTCATCCTTTGTTTTTAGTTGCCTTGAGACGACTTGAAAGAGCCACCAGGCAACACCCAGAGTTTAGGGTGCTGTGTGTGTGTGTGTGTGTGTGTGTGTGTGTGTGCCAGCGGCGTTGCTAGTAAAGTTATCTTCTCACTCAGGAAACGCCTCCGTTTTAACGGGCGTCTCTCTCTCGCTCACTCCCTCCCTCACTTGCTTTCTCACTCTCCCCTGCCCTCTCTCGCTCTCTCTCTTTCCCTCTCTGAGGAGAGGGAGTGGACCGGGGGGAAGGAAGCACACACACACTCTCTCTCTCTCTCTCTCTCTCTCTACCAGTCTCTCCACCCACTGAGGTGCAGTCCTGACCAGACCCCGGTGGACGTGGTGCTGCTGGGGACACGAGAGACACCGGGCCGAGGGGAGAAAGAGGACCAGCTCATGGACACTCCTCTTCCTCATCCGTGATGAGGTCTTCCTCACTGGGGTGATTGACAGCTGACTGACGGACCAGCTGCTGGCTTTGCTTGCTCAGTGAAGCCTTGACAACTAGCTGTGGACTTGTTCTGCTGTGGCCCGGGTGAGTGTTACACTACTGCAGATGTTTTCTATGGGCAGGATTACAACGTTTACTTTCTGTTTAGAATACCGAGGCTAAACATGGGGTCCAGAACATTATGAGATACTAGACATACCGCATAACGGACACAAAAAAAGTCAAAAGGTACAAAGATCTAGAAACTCAACTATGTTGGCTGTAGATCTCAATGCAATCTCAATGTGATCAAGACAGCAGAACTATTTTATTTGAAGAGAAGGTAACTTTGGTTAAAAGTATAGCATGACGAAATGTAAATATTCTCCCAGAGAACCCTTACAACAGTTCATAGTTGCAAAAGCAACAGAGATCCTCCACATTAAATGCAGTGTTCAGTGGTATATGTGAAGACAGTATAGCGTAACAGTACAGCCATGTAGTGCAGCATTGTGTCAGCTGAAGAGCTGTCCTGAGGGTATTGTGTTGGTGTCTATATGAGGTCCACACTGTGGTCTGTAGATGGGGTGAGATCAGCTGCCAATTAACCGCCCAAGAAGTTACCCAAGCTTGTGATTGGCCCGCGGACAGCCTCCGGGGGGGACTGGCTCCGTGTGGGGTTGAGGGTGAGGGGTGGGGGTTAACAGTAAGACAAAGCGTCCGTTGGTTTTTACTGTCCTAAGTCCTCCCTGCCGATTGGATTATCTAAACAGGAAATGTGGAGGGGCCGGGGACAGGAAGGTGTTTTATGGGGCGACATAAACAAGGCCAGCTGCTGCAGCCTCTGTGTGTGCGCTCCGTGCACGAGAACACAAGACGTGGACTCACTGGACACTGTGTACGCAGGCTGTGAGGTGGGTTAACATCGGTCTCTGTGGACGACGTGTCCTCCCAGACCCACACAGTACTCCCGTCCCGAAGGTGGGAGTGGGAATGGGAGTTTTGTTTGTCGTCTTCAGCATTTTGCTGGGTTTTCTGGCCTTTGCGACGGACAGGACAAAAGGACAAGTAACTCATCACAGCAAGATGAGTTACATTGCAGCATCGGAGCACAGGCGGGAATCAAACCCATGGCCGTGCCAGGGCAACACACCCCGATGTTTTAGGCCAACACAACAGCCGGTTGAGCCAGAAGTGTGACACAATAAGTTGCGTTTCTTTCAACAAACGTTGCAACGAAGCGAAGCGATGAGTGAAGTTCCAGATGTGTAGAGATTGGGTTTTGGACGGCGGGCCTGGGCGTTACTTCCAGTAGCAAGGGGAGGAAACAACATGTAATTAGAAGGAAAAGAGTGTTTCTTCTCCCCTAAACAGAACCCACACAACACGGGCGGCTCCACTGTTGAGGTTCTTGGCTCGCCAACGTCAGTGCGGCCGGTGGCATTGTGCCGAGGGAAACCAATTAGCCGACCGAGGGAGTCGAGAAGGGACAAGAAAAACACACCGGACATTGTTTCCCATGAGTAAGTGGTCCGGCACAGAGCCACAGTCACCCGCTGCCCACCCGCCCACACGGCACCAGCGACCCAAAATAAGACCTTTCAGGGTCAGAACGGTTGGCTGGGGAGCCATGGGGATAAGGATCTGGGCGGGGCCAGCTGGCCAAAGGGTGCGATGGCTCAGATTAGCGTGGACAGGGTTGGGGGTAACCGGGTGATTTTTCCTATTCCCTGGGGAAGGAACATTCTGGAAAGAACAACATTCTGCTCCCACGCACTGTTGATGTTTCAGTGGCAGGAAAAGCAGTTCCCTAGTCAGTTGTGCATGGGGCCGCGAGATAGTAATGGCAGCCTACCCCTCCTCATTCGGTGGGAAACCTCCCCCGCGGACCACGGAGGCGAAAGCGGCGATACATCCGCATTCAACCGTCAACCCACGACCACTCAACCAAGCCCCCCCAAAACGACCACCTTACGGATGCAATCATGTCCATGACTGGACCCAGACCTCAGAGACCCGGCGACCAACGGCCTTCAGATCCCAGGAAGGGTTGTCAGTTCAAATCCCACGGTGGTTAGGCTCGGTCTCTGAGGTTCCACATGTGCCATGTAACACAAGACATGATGTCAGAGCCACTCACCCACGGCAGTACTTAAGGGTTCCCATGCAGCCAGCGGAAATACCATGCATCCAAACATGGCAATTAGGCCCGGCTGACCATGTCCTCCACACAGGAGTGAAAATAGTTCCTTAAGTGGCGCTGTGGTGATACGGACTCTGCCAGTCGTATTTATGCCCTGCTGTTCATTCGTTCATTAGGTGTCATGCTTATACAAGGTCCTTTATTGTCGCATTCATCTTCATGATGGTTTTTGGGGGTGGCATGTGTCACAGACGTCCGGGTCAAGGTGCCCTTGAGCAGTATGTCCAGCTGCTACCGCTTAGCCAGTTGTCCCGTCTGGCAGAATTGGCGCCACCATCGGTGTGCAAATATGTGCAGTGAGTGTTCACACAGGGAAGACTCTAGCGGTTAGGGTGTTTGAGTCCCATCCACAAGGTTCCGGGTTCGAACCCTGATGTCTCGGTTGTCAAACCTATAAACCTCCTTGAGCAAGATGCCCACCAACTCCGAAATGTGTATAACCTCTTGCTAAACACTGTGTGTTTGTGTTTGTCCAACGTAGACGTTCGCACGCCTCAGGGGCCAGGGGAGAAAAGCTTGTGCAGCCCCCTGGAGATGTAAGTGAGGGGCCCCTGGGTACGACGAGGATGGAGCCCATCAGGAGAGACATGGAGCTGCTGAGTAACAGCATGGCCACCTACTCCCACATCAAGGGTAAATCCCCCGTCCGTCCCCCCCCGCGCTAACAAGCGCTGTGTTCCTGGTATACCACGCTGTTAAACCTTTGAACATGCAGTCAGCCCTCCAGCACTTCTTCTGCGGAATTCCAAGTCCACTTCAGTTTGGTTTCAGTTTCAGGTCATCCAGACTCTTCTTTTGCTCTCTCACTCTTGCATGTCACCCTCGCTCACTCACTCCATCCCTCTGGCTCACCCTTCGATCCTCTCCGATCTCACTCTGAATGGTTTACCTCACAGTACCTGCATGGTTCATGATTGCAGAAGCCTCAATTATCTACAAACCACATGGCATCAGCTCACGTTGAATGACATGGTGGGTTACAAAAACACCGTAATGGTGTACTTAAACGGATGAGAGTTGACCACAGACCAAAGACACCAGCGAGCAGACGGCTGAGTCCACTGCAATCAGCGAGCAGTCAGCGAGTCCCCGGTACATAAGCTCCTGCTGGGACCATGAAGTCAGCCCACAAACAGTGGCTCTGAAGGCCGCATGATAACACTGTGTCACACAGCCGCAGTGACCTACACACCTGTGTATCGCGCAAAAGGCTGATGTCACAGGTCATACGTACTGTGCACATTTTACAGATCTTGTTTGATAGACTGGATTTGTAGGGCTTCTTCGATTTCACATTATCAAGATCCCCAGATGTCACTGACTGAGTTACTTCTGGCTTTTGACAGTGCACTGAACCCAAGCACTCACGCTGAGCCCATGTGACCAACCTGTTAATCTCTCGCTCTTCCTCCCTCAGACAACCCCGAGAGCTTCGCCCTCTACTTCATGATGGGCGTGTGTTTCGGCCTGCTCATGGCGCTCTGCCTCCTGGTGACGGGCATCGCCTGCCGGCCACGCCGCCCGGTCAAGCCCCCGCCCTCCCACGAGAGGAGACGGCTCAAGGAGTCCAGCGAGGTAGACGCCCGAAAAGAAGACGATGATGACGACGATGACGATGACGATGACGACGACGACAGCATGGCGGACGATCGGACCCGCGAGGCGGGGGAAGTGGACAGCGGCGAGACGCTCAAACTGACGGTGACGCCGCCCAGCGAGCACGGCAGCAGCCGGTCCAACGGGACGCTGCGGAGCGTGAATGTGTTCGCGTCGGCGGAGGAGCTGGAGAAGGCCCGACGGCTGGAGGAACGGGAGCGCATCGTCCGCGAGATCTGGAGGAACGGCCAACCAGATATTCTCGCCATGGGCACCGGCACAATCGGGAGGGTGCACTACCACTAGGACGGCGGTCTACGCCCCAAACCCTTCGTGCTACCTATAATGACATGCGTCTAGAGTTTTACCATGGAGGACCCGGACCTGGCGGGAGATCTCGCTTGCCAATGTGGACAAAATGGCTTGTATTGTGCGTGGCTTCTTACTGTTGCATATATGTGAATAACTTGTTCAACAAGTAACATAACATTTGTATACAACCACTCGTGTGATTAAAGTTTTGTACTACACCAACGGAAATGCCAGGAGTTAAAAGGTGCAACGTACATGTTTTCATTCTTACGAGCAAAATCACACGTCTTATCTCGGTAGTAAATACTTTCCACATTACCCCCCTCCGCTGTCACCGTCTGCCAGTCAGTCACTTCCGGTGTTTTCTTTCCCACAATCCCCAGCAGCCTCGTCTCTTAATTTAGCTCGAGGCTCGAGCCCTGCGCAGTCTCTGTCTCGACGAACTGAAAGCGGTTTGTTTCGCGGGTATGAAAGAGACCATTTGTGCCCGCAAGAGCAGATACCTCGGCCGTGCGCTGAAGGTATATAAACCACCAACGGTGCCAGGTGGGGTGGAAATCTCTGGGTCGGAGTTCGTATCCCCGTGTGAGCCTCGTTTTATACCGAGTCGTACCGGGCCGGGACGCATGAAGAGGCTGGTTGTTAAGCCTCCAGCGCCCCAGGGTAAGTTACCGGCATGTGTGGCAGCGCGTGTCACCAACGGCTGAATCGTGGATTGTTTTGGGCGCCAAAGAAAATAAATCTCTCCTGATTGGCGATATGGGTACCGGAGGGGAGGTAACAATTCCGCATTAGCCAATCAGACTACAGACAAATAAATAAATAAATACATCGTTAATATTGATAGTTATAAGAAAATACTCGGAAGCTAAATAGTCAAATAAAAGATTTATTGAAAAGGACAAATAATTCAAAGCTTAAGAAATGGTAAAAAAAAAAAAAAATACATTACAGCTTCAGATGTTAAACAAAACCCGATTCCATAATATCAATCATGCCCAACTGGCTCAACAGTCAAATGGTACTAAACTGTAATCTCCATTCGTTATATCTTCTGACAGCCAGGTGAAGCTTCTTGCCCACTTTCCAGGCCATAAATTATAACAAAAAAAGGGGGACAATTTAACTCAGCCGCAACTGTATGTTGCCAAAACTGAAGTGTATTCACGTATTCCCAAAGATGGATATCTAAGCGATTTTAACCTAGTAAAAAAAAACCAATAGTTATTTTCCTAACGTAAAAACGTGAACACAAAAGTCCTGCTGAACAACCCATAAGCAGCCCGCCACCTCTACATCAAATCAAATGGCACGGTCACTAACAAGTCTCTGAATTTAAAAAGCAGGGCACAACCACAATCGATGAGAACACGTCAAAACACAGATTAAAAACACCCACGGGTGACGAGCGAAAACACAGAAGAGTGGCACACCGTGGAGGAAGATTCAGATGAACACCCACCCAAACACAAAGGTCTGATGGGCACAAACAAAAAGTGACTTTCTTTGCGGATATTTTGTGAAGCCCGACGGTGTGATTTATTGGTCCCGTGGAATAAACGCAACGAATCAACGTCTCATGCAGTATACAGTTCATTACACCCACCCCTATCCCCTCGCTCCGAAATAAAAGTTGCAGTCAAACGCTATCCTTCATTCCGCTTGCCCTGTACGGCAACACAACTGGAGCGGTTCTTCTGGATGGCTAAAAGCTCCCGTATAATATATATCCACTACACGTTAATCTAAGGCACAAATGCAATTTGCTACTCGTGCATTTCTCAGAAGACCGTCCGTTCGTCAGTCTGTCCGTGTGTGTCGCCCCGATTAAAATCCAAGACTGCTGCACCACGGAAAAATCTAAACTGAGTTTATTTTATATTTAGACCGCTCTGAAGAGACTCGCTCTGCATTGAGGTCAATTCAGTCCAACCCTCTCTCATTCCCCACGCAACCCCACCCCCGTCTTCCCCCTCAATGACAACATGGCCGATAACATTTATAACAACTTTAAACCTTAAGCGAAATATGAGATGGAGGGACATGGAAAAGGCGAAGAAACTAAAATCAACCGAAAAACAAAATACAAATCGTGATCACAAACAGCGCTCGGAGCCCACAGGAAGGACGTGCGGGCGGGTGTGGGGGAGACGCACTACTTGGGAGCGGCGGCCTCCGCCTTCTCCTCCTTGTGTTGCTCCATCTCCATGGTGTCGTCTGCCAGCTCGCCCTCCTCCCCGCCCTGGAACATGTCGTGGGTCCACTTGGGGCTGGCGCCGCCCTTGCGGTAGACGAATCGGCCCCGGCGGGCGGGGAAGGGCCCGCCCCGGCCTCGCCCGCGGGTGTCGATCCAGCCCTTCTCCCCGTCGCGGTCGTCGTGCTGGAGGGGAGACGTGGGGAGTGGGGCGAACGGGGGGAGGTTTAGCGAGGGGGGCCGTGATGGGAGGTTGCAAAATTCGCAAAAGGTGTTTGACAGTGCAATATCAAATGAAAACATTGAGGAATCATGCAGGCAGAGTGGAGTACAAATGAGTTATAAATCAATCCAAAATAATTATATTTGTAACACTTTTCTGAACAGCACATTTTGAGATCAACTCACCAGCTCAACAGACTCACCACGACACATCCCAGTGATCAGAAATCATTTCAACAAAGCTCAATACTGGGCTTTTTCCTTTCAAGTGGGATTCTGGGATTTGTAGTTTTTTCTAAAAAAAATCATCTTCCGCTTCGCCACTTCAACTGATTTGGTTTGTGCTACAAGATTACATTACATTTCAATTACAGAAGGACTACAGCATCATGGCATGAATGGGGACGTGCGGGGGGACTGACCAGGTAGTACTTCCGGCTCTTGGGGGTGTACTCCGGGTCCCACTCCTCGTCGGGGGGTCTCACCGGGGGGTTCATGTTGGCCGGGTTACCGTTGCTGCTGTTGTTGTTCATGTTGCCCGGGTAACCACCCCGGTTCCAACCCCTCCCTCGCACCCTCGGAAACTGAAAAAGTCAGAAGGAGGAATCTGGTTTGGCAACTCCGTTAAAATAAACAAATATGGGATTTTTGTTCACTTTGGGGTTGGGTTCGTCACTTACGAATCCGCGCCCCCTGCCCCGGTCCATGTTGTGGCCCTCGTAGTCGCGGGGCCCCCGGTCCATGGGGCCGCCGTAGTCCCGCGGGGGGTAGCGGCCGTGGCCGTAGCCCTCCTCCATGTGGTCCATGGGGGGGCCGGGCTCCCCCCCGTAGTCCTTCCCCCTGAAGGGAGGGGGGTACGGGGAGGGGGAGGAGGAGGAGGAGGAGGACGAGGGAGAGCGGTCCCGCTTCTTCTTGCTCTTCCTGGGAGGGGGGGGGGGGGGGAAGAGACGTTGAGAGAGGTAGAGCAGCACCGTGCGATGACAGAGCTGCAGATTTCCTACATAAACAAAGTGAACACGCCCCCTAAACCCATCCCCGCCCTTAAAAGGACATCCTAAACTCACTTCCTGTCAGTAGGCAATAAGTAATGCTAACGACATAGCATCAAAATTAGCCCCCAGCGCAGCCCCAGAAGGTTACATGTGTGTGGGGTGGTGTGGTGTGGTGCGCCGGTCACAGCAGGGGGTCTTACTTGGACTTCTTGTGGTGTTTGCCAGATTTCTCAGAGGAGCGCTCTCTGCTGGGTCCGCGGGAGCCCCCGGAGCTCTTGGCCCCATCCCGCTTGGACTCCTTCCCAGCGAACCTCTTGCGCCTCTCAATATCCAGACGCAGGTCCATCACGTCACCTTTGACCTTTTTACTAGCATCCTGCAGAGATAAGACCGCCGGTGGACGGGTTAGCCGCTGCTATACGGGCTAACCTGCTGTGCTAATTGACATTTCAGTAACGGTTTTGGAGGGGGGGGTGCAATGTGAGTGCGTGCTGTTCGAGACTCAAGATGGAGTCTAAAGTGGTGCGATACTCCCTCTGCTGGTCATGTGGAAAAATACAGTTTTAAATTCGATCAAACGTTTTACTGTAGCGTGAGGAGTTGCAGCTGTCAGTAGTATTCATTCATCGTTAACAATAAAACTTAACATAAACAAAGCATTATATATATATATATATACGTATATATACACACATATATTTCTTACAGCTGCATCCAGCCAATCAGAAGCGGCTGGCGCGAGAAGCATGCACAGTACGTATTAACAGTTGGTAGTCAGTGGTAGCTTTTGGGTGGATTATCGGAGGGGAATACTTACAGGGTCAAGGCATGGATAAGGCTTCCGTGAGGCCTTGCACTCTGGATCTTAAGTCACCTCCTGACAGCCTTTGCTGGGGCTCGTATGACCCGATCAATAACCACATTTCATAGGCCTGGGGCGCTCTGCTCGTTTTACAATACGCAATTGGGGGCGCTTTTTCAACTTAGACTCTTATTGCATCCTTTGAAAGAAAAGCACATAGCTGAACACGGCTGCTTGGACACCAGGACCCAGGTGGGCCATGGGTGGTTTTTGTTTGTTTGGTTGGGTTCTCCAAAACAAAGAGGTGAGATGCTTGGTTAATAAAGACTGGGTCACCTTGTAGCCGGGGTCGTCCATATCCTCAAACAGATGCGAGTGTCTCTTAAAGGCACTGGGGGAGAGATCGATTCTCCTGCAGGACGAAGAGGAGACGCGGGTTCAGTGGGGCGGATCAGAGACGCATTCATGTATTCATACATCTGGAGGGACACGGTGTGCTGATGGTGAAACTCTACGATATAACAGTAGGAAATGATCACATCCTGTACCACATCCTGTGATTAAACTGCACAGTGAAGATTAAATAAAAACCTTTCATGAACATTGCTGGGTTGCAAACTTTGCTTCATAAACAAATCTAAAAAAGGCATACCGTTCAAAAGTTTGGGGTCAACTGCTCATTTCAGCATTGAACTCAAGAACTCAAGAATCTTGAATCTCTTGAATCTTGAACTCCATTATAACTAGCTTCATGAAATAATCAACTGGAATGCTCTGGAAGATTATGATGAGGAACTGAAATAAGCTGAGATGTGCTGAACACTTATGGGATGGCTTTGAGAGTTGTTGGCTTTGAATGTCTCATTTGAGGTGATTTTAGAGAATGATTGCCAAGTGTGCAATATGCGGTCATCATTACAGTTGGCTACTTTAAAATGTCTCAAAATGTAAACAGTTCTAAAACGAACTTTGTATTATAATCACACTTAGTTGTGTGTGCTAAACCATGAACGAGTAAACAAAGCATTGTGGTTTATATTTTAGGCTCTTTAAAACCAACTATTATTGAGTTCACAAAGAATTTTTCACACTCTCTCAATCATTTTGACATTTGGAAATGGTTTTTCGTTGAACACTAAAATGTTCCCATAGTTGCTGAGCACATCTCGACTGATTTCTGTGCGCCCATAATGATCCCAGAGCATTCAAGATCATTATTTCATGAAGCTGGTTAGAATGGAGTTGAATGCTGAAATGAGCAGGTGACCCCATACTTATGAACGGTGGTGTACGTGTACAGCACATTACCATATCCCCTCTTTTATGAGAGGCCGTGAGACATGAGACTTCATCACAAGTGTCTACGCTGTAATGGTGAGGGCAGATCCTACCTATGGATCTCTGGGCTTTTCCTAGGCTTCATCAATTCTACCTCGGCTGCCTTCCTTTGGTACATGGCAAACCTCTCGCTCAGACTGATGTCCGAGGAGGGGAAGTGCTGAGCTGCAGAACAAAACAAATCAAAGACGACACACAGAAACAGCGTTGATCATCCACAGAACGCCACGCGGAAATCCAAAATGGCGTCAGTCATTCGGCCCACCCACTGCGCGTTCCCCCCCCCCCCAGGCCTACCGTGGTGAGTGCAGTGCACTGCGCTGCGCGCCACCTCACTGTACCTTTGATGTAGTGCACGATGGTGACTATGTGCTGGGCAAACAGGTCGGACGGGCTCTGGCGCAGCTGAGCCAGCTGCATCTGGTTGAACACTGAGCGGAACTCGGAGTCCTTCTTGGCCGCCGCCGCGGGGCCAGCCAGCTCCCTGGAGGCGTGACGCTCGATGGGCAGGGAGGAGCTGTACGTGTGGGACACACACACACACACACACACACCAAGAGCAAGAGGGAGGGGGAGAGAGAGAGAGAGGGGGAGAGAGTAACAGATGCATAAGAGATTGACGATACGGTGGAGAGAAAGGGGGGAGA
>JAOTIX010000082.1:9956589-9967923 GCA_027123715.1 Gaidropsarus macrophthalmus | reverse complement strand
GTAGTAATAAAGGTCGACTAATAATTCATGCAAACGATACACAACACAAACTATCACAACACAAACGATACACAACAAGAAGCTTTTCTTCTTACCGTGACCATAAAAGTCAGGACCACAAAAACGAAGCGAAACCAGATCTCCACTTGAGAGAAGGTAGGGTTGTATGTTTTCCACTGTGTGCACAGAAACACATTCAGAAGATGAGCAAAGAAAAAAACATTTGAGGAATTCATACTTTTGTCTGTCAAATTCAATAGCACATTTCAAGAAACACATTCACCAATCCACTTACCACAAAATCCACCTTGAAGTCATACGTTATGTTCTCAAGACCTTTGAAGCTCACAGCGATCTGGTAGCAAGTGTAGTTTAGGTAACCCAGGTGGACCACGATGATCTCATCACACCTCTGCAGTGGAGAGAGGATGTGTGATGAGAAACAAACCATGTTAGCGTTCCTTCATTGAATTTACATTTTGTATGAACCTCATGATGCAAGATGCATGATTCAAGAGCATATTTTAACCTTTTCAATGCATTTAGTAATTATCTCTTTCATCAAAAGCAATTAGACTTGTTGTTACATAACAGTAAGGACGAGCTAGAGGATGGCCTCTTTCTCATCAATGCCATAAAAACAAAAACACTAACAGGAAGGGGTCGCCTGCGGACACTCACATCGAGACAGTGCAGCGTGCGTGACTTGTGGTGCACGTTGTTGCTGATGTGTGTCACGCTGCCATCTGGCATGACTCCATTCAGCACCACGTTGAGCTCAAAGGGCTGCTGGAAGTCCACCACTGCTCAGAGGGGCGGTATGGGGAGGATGTCATTTAGTTGAACACAAGATGGTTTAGCGGAGAGGCTTACACCTCAGGTTATACCGTGACGTAGCAGTAGACCATGTGGCACACGATATGAGGGAGTGGGTTAATACCGTTGCTGTTCAACACCTTCAGCATACAGGTCAGCCACAGCTGCTGGTTGTAGGTGGTAAGGGGCTGGGACTTTAAATTAAATGGCACCGTCTGAAATTAAAGAGTGTATTTAGGCAAAATGTTTTTTTTATGGAATCTGAAGAGATTTGTTGATGAAACCAACCTCGAAATATATCCCTGTTGTTATGTTAACTCTCCTCAAGGGACATTTGGAATTTCATGATTAGGAATGTAACAATACTTCACAAAAAGAGTTAATTTTCCATACAAATGTGGAACAATTCAAATCGGTGAGATGAAAAATGTATCGCTTATTGACAATTAAAACAGCAGAGGGCGCTATCTGATTTTCACTTCGCTTGTTTGACGTCAACGTCACTCTGTTCGACGTCCTACGTCACGGGTCAATAGCTTTTATTTTTTTTAAATGCTTTATACTATTGGAAGACACTTGTAATTGTACTATGTACTTCTTCATTCAATAAAATAAAATTTAGTTCTTGAGACAATGTCTTGTCATGCCTTTTTGTTGATAACATTGTGAAGTTTGAATGACTGCATGTGCTTCAATGTGTAATGACTATCAGGAATAATAATTAAGCAATGAAGAAGGAAGTTATTTTCAGGCATTACATAAATGACAACTATCCTTATGATCTTCAACGATCAAATAATACATCTTCTAAATGAAATACTGCACCACAGGTATTTTCTAAACATGCCTCACCTTAACTGAGTGGTTCTTCAGAAGCAACTGATCGACATTGTGTTGCTCATTGATGACCTTAGGACCTGTAAGACACAAATGAGGATCTTACACCAAATCCTAGTGTTGTATGTTACTGCTTCCATTCCAAGTCACACATATGGTGGTTGCTTTATTGACACAAGCCTGAGGGTAACAGCTCTGCCATATCAGTGACGGACTTTGGTTTCAAACACAATATATATATGAGTGAGTGAGTGAGTGAGTGAGTGAGCGTGAGCGTGAGAGTGAGAGAGAGAGAAAGAGTGATTGTTAGATCGGTGTTCAAACTCACCTGAAATACCAATTAAAACTGTGAGGCCAAAGCAGACCAGGAAGACCACAAAGACCAAGACAAAATGTCTTTTAGAGAGCGTGTAAAGCCGCATGGGGGCCAATCTGTCAAAACAACACACGGCTGAAACATATCGTCAACCACATCGACACGAGTGAGAGTCAACAGATCTACATGTATTGACCATTTCCCCATGGAGGCTAGAGAATGGCAGGCAAACGGAAACGCAAGTCAACTGAATTGGTAAAATACATATTCATATAATGTGACAGAGACTCAACGAGTCACTGTAATTATTACGACCGATCAATATTATACCCGTTTAGTCTTTTAATAAAACAACAACAGTAGCTCAACGCCTCCAGACTTGTCACCATGCTATTTGGTGTTAGCAGATGGAGGCCAAGATAAAGTGGCTTGGACTTGGACTCCGCGCCGAAACTTCAGTGTCAGTAAAAGTCAAGTCAATACCGTTATTCACTTACAAATCCATATTGTTAGACTGTCAATTCTTTACAACGAAAGAGAAGACCAAACTCAAACAGAATTCACATCCGTGTACGAGCATCAGTTTGCGACAATTGGAATGCAACGTCATCAAACGGGGAGGAGCTACGGTCACGTGGGCGTAGGACAAGTTGCGTCAGAGCCCATGTTCATCGAACTGAAAACGCCAAACATCAAAGGGTTTTATTGAATTAATGAATAATGCTATATCATTTTCTAATTGTAACGGGTTTCGCAATAATGTGTACATTTCACAGACAAGGTACACACATTTGAATGAGTACTACAATATTGGGCATAATGAACAAAAACAATGGTAGGTTGACTTGTTGCCTGGCTAGTTTTTGCCTATGTTAAGTAAAAACGTCTATACCAAAGGCTGGGGAATGTCATTATTTGGGATAATTTCGTTTTCTACCCAAATGCATTATTGACCCATTTTTATCGAGAAGGCAGCTTATTAACAGGATGTGCCGCACGGGCCTAAACGTGGTTGAAATGCATTGCATTTATTTTAAGGATGAATAATATTGTCACCTGAAAAAACCCCGACAGGTTCCATTTGATTCAGTTTAATTTGTAAGAATTAGGCAATTTTAGTTATGTATTGTTTAAATTGAGTGGAGGCAACATATTAAATGCGGGTTTTTTTTTTTTTCAAATTCGCAATGCAGTGAAAGGTATTGACCATGACTGTATTTATAAACCATGCCTACCTGTAAAACCGATCATCTCTATAAGGTATTAAATCCTCCTTAAATTCGTGATAGGCCTCCTGTATCTTCCTACAAAAATATTTCAGCTCGCTGTAGAGAGGGTTTTCTAATCCCGACTGGTCGGCGTCCATTATAGAGACTGTCGACTGGAAATGCCGATTTGAAATAATCCGCAACCTTTACAGAACAATCACTTTATCTTTCTATATTGTTTCCTCGGTTGATTGAAACTGCCAACGAAGCTATTTTGTTTGTGTGTGTGTGTGTGTGTGTGTGTGGGTACAAAACCCAGAGGGGCGTAAACACACATCAAAGGCAGAGACGGTCACGTGGCCCTGCTTCAGCACCACGGACAGAGACAGACGCGCACAGCGCCTCTGCCTCGTAATAAACACATTCAATTAAAATCCTCAAACCCACCCAAAGTTAGAAAAAGTATACAAATCGAATAAGAATTTTTTTCCGAAACAATGACATTTTTATTTAAAAGATGCGTGACATAGAGTTGTAAAATAATTTACATGGCATGCCTTACTATTCATTCACTATAAACATTCAGTCACCAAATCATACTCAATATTTTTTTTCTTCCTTTTTCTTTAGGGCTACATCTACTAGTACAAAGCACATTTCCTTTCAAAAGAAAAGCGGAATGCGTTATCTACAATAGGTCATCTCATCAATTAAATTACTGGTGAATAGTTAACCAATGTCCATAGGAAAATCAGATGGTGAAAGGTGACAGATGATGTGTATCTGAAGACAGAGTGTTTGAAATCAAATTGTAACTGCACATGTAATGAGGAAACGGAGTGAACACCCAAACGAAGAAAAACCAACACATAATAAACTGTAGCTTCTTTTCAGAGTAAAACATACACACACACCAATAGAAGGTAATAGCTAGAACACTGATGGGATTGATAGAGCACACCATTTAATAGACACACTGGTTACATCCTACAAAACCAACTACACTAAACGACTGGGCACTTGCTCATTCACATCTTTTTTTTCTCCATCCAATGCAAACTTCACAAAACACTGAATAATGTGTCCCTCACCCTCCTGCTCAGCACCTTCCATGTTACCACCTCACTGTTTGCCAACATCTTGAAACAACCCTTATTGACACAAAGAAAGAAGTATGAAAAACCGACTGGTAATATACAACCTTTGGGAATTAATGATGTATAAATAAAACAAAGGACAGCAACGCTGCAAACCATTTCTCCACACCCTTGTGTAAAACTGCGGTCAGTATGTGATGGCTAAGGAAAATCCTTTCTGCCAAGGAAAATATTGCACAACTAACAAAACAAGATATTGACAGCCATCTTGTGTACACCACGCCTAATGTCTTTATTTTGCCGAAGTTACGCCGTCTCTGAAATCAACCAAAGTTGTCTCTTCTGCTGACATGCATCTCACTGACAAAAGCAAAGAAACAAAACAGCTCCATGAATGTTGTCATTTCATCCATTCAAATACCAAAACATAATTGACCGTTACATCATTTTAGTTTTCAGTAAACTTAGGCTCAATCCGTTTTCTCTCCAGGCCTCAATATTTATCTTCATTTACCAATTTATTTTGGCACATTTGTTCTGAGGCAAGGCTATGCATACCTAATTTGATTAGGCCTAAATCAGTAATAAGGTCGGTCAAACAGATCACGAGGATCACCATGAAAGAATCGAGTTCTTACCGGAACAATCTCCCTTTCAGCTAAACTACGTCCTTCAAAGTAGGGTTTGGGATTTTAAGAGTTCCAGGTAGGAAACTTTATACGTTTCCTTTGCATTTCATTTATTTTGAGGATAAACGGTACTACAGTTTTACGGCACTGCCTCCCCCCCACCCAAATGAATGCCACACCAATCCACAGCGGAGACAACTGCATGAACACATGTCTACACTCGGTCGGCTCTTGGGTGGCCGAGCATCAATGATACGTGTGTATTTACACAGCATTTGATTGATGTATGAAATGGCATCGGTACAATATATAAAAATAATTCCTGTACCTTGCAAGTTTACAAGTTTAGCGTTGTCTCTAAAGTGTAGGGGCATCTCCCCTAAGTAACTCACTTCACAGAAGTGAATGCAGCAGACAAAAACAAAATTAAGAAAAATATCGCTTGCTGTCCGACCTTAGGCTATTGAGATTAATCTTTGAACCTCAATTCACCGTAAGAAAGGAAAGTGATTCTGTGACAGTACAGGATATGTCAGTAAATACTAATCTGTACAACCCTTCCATTTGAATATATTTAGTGTAAATTCAGCACTATTCCAATTCAGCAGTCTTCCCCCCGAACGCAGTAGACGTTGAATACCATGTCAACATTTTACTAAGATTGTTATGTGACCACATAAACAATGAAAAAAAATGGTAGGATTCAAAGTATGAACTTGGTAGACAAACGTACATATAAATTAAACCCATTGTCGTTGAGCAACCGTCCTTCCTTCAGACTCCCATAAAACCTTGTTATGATGCAGTTTAACTAAGCTGTATTCAGGGTTTAGGAACAAGAAAAGGGATATCAGTCATGGTGCCCCTTAAAGAACACATATCCATTTATGCTAAAATCCAGCTAGACACTTGTAGAGTAACAAAAATAAAATGTCAGAGAGGATAAAACAAAATGTGCTCCCATTTTCTAAAAAAATTCAGTTTTGTAATAAAAAGAAAAAAACGAAATTCCAAAGCAGATCAGTAAATACAGTGGTGGCGATGTCCACTGAATGTTTTTACAGCAATGGATTTCAGTGCCCAGTAGTGCCTGTGCACTCCTTTTAAAAAAACAGGATGTGTTATTTTGCTTTTGCCAAGTGTTAAAGCTGCTCCTCATCTACACCCAGAAATAAAAGGTTTCTGGTAGCATCTCCCCAATAACACATACAACCACCTGTTTAATGTTTAGATAACGTTTTGCGAAAGCAATATTTATTTGCAAGATTGCCCAAAAGCTCAGCTTTTTGGACCTGCACTCACTTGCAAGGATCCTGTGAGGGACTGGAAGGCGGCCCTGGGGACATACTTGGCATCTGCAGCCAACGCTTATTGCACCAACTCTACTGGCAGCATTGTGTAGTGCAGCATGGTTTCAATCTTCTCAAGCAGACCAGGGAACCACTTCAGGCCTCTTCTTGTCCAAAAAAATAAATCCAAGTTTACAAACTTCAAATGAACAGCACTTGTTCAGCAGATTGCATTGGAGTCTCCAATCTACGACCAATGACGAGGAGGGCGGTCATCATTTGAGGCGTTGAGTGACGTTGGCCAAAGCCACTGCAAAGGCTTGCACAGCAGAAAAGGGATACTGAAAATCCAGGATATAAGCGTTGCCATCAATTCTGCCAAACTGCATCACCTGTGAAGAAGCAAACCATTCAGTACAACTCAGAGCAACGACTGAAGTGTAATTCCTTAAGTACGCATGGCTTTTTTGTGATCATATGAAAATACTGGAAGAGCGACCTCTTCATGTAAAACCCTGCTCACCTGTCTCCCTTCCAGTTCAATCTGGAAGTTCTTGGCCGACTCCTGTGTGACGCGGCCTCCAAAGTCCAGCTGGTAGACCTGCGTGGCTTCGTTCCACAGCGGCTGCTTGTTGGCCATGACGTACACGAAGCCCTGGCTGCCGAGCCCGCGGTCCTCCTTCTCGTTGGCCTTGCGGCACTTCATGTCCTCCAGCTCCCCGGCGGCCCGCAGGCTGCGCTTGCTCTTCCAGCCCTTCTTGCCGCTCTGGTTGAGCAGCTCGTCGCCGCTGATGAACAGCTCCGGCTCGCTCTCAGAGCTGTCCTGGAACTCGCTGTTGCCCGCCGCCTTGCTCAGCTTCTTGGCCTTCAGCTGCTGCTCCTTCAGCCCCTTCACCTTCTTCTTGTCCCGGCCGCCCGTCCGCGGGCTGGACAGCAGCGCGTTGAAGTCCCCCAGCGCGCGGCCCTCCTTCCTGGACAGCGGCGGAGCCTCCTCCTGGCGCCCGTCGGCGCGCTTGCGGTTCTTCTTGCCGAACTTGTCGGAGCGCGGCGGCGCCGGGCTCTCGGTGAGGGAGAGCACCTCCTGGAACGCCTCCCCGCCGTCCGCAGCCTCCGGAGGAGGAGGAGGCGCGCCCGCGTGGCCGTGAGGCTCCGCCGGCGGCAGGGAGGAGGCCGCCGGTGGAGGAGGAGCGGGAGGAGGAGGAGACACCAGGGGTGGAGCGGCGGTGGGAGCAGGTGAGGCGTTGGCGTTCTTCTCCATGGCCGCCAACTGGGAGGCCTTGGGGGGCAGCGGCACGGCGGGGCCTGGGCCGGGGGCCGGGGGGCAGGGGTTGTACATGCCCCAGGGAGCATGCAGGGCGATGGGGGGGAGGGGGAGCCGGCCACACGAGCTTCCTCCGGGGTACATGGGCGGGAGAGGGCAGCAGGTGAGGTTGGCCAGGTTGGCCGCGTAGCCGGGAGGGATGACCAGGGTGGCGTCCTGCTGCGGGAGAGGCACCGGGGCAACCATCTCCTTTGGGGAGGAGCAGGGGCGGGGCGACCCCGGGACGGGCTGGGGGGCGTACTGCAGAGAGACCTGGTAACCGGCGGCGACGGCCGCAGCGTGAAACGACGCCACGCTGGGGCTGCTGGGGGACTTCGGGGACAGGAGGAAGGGAAGCCTGGAGATGTCCAGATGCTGGGCGGGGCCCAGAATGAGGGGCGGGGGTTTGTGGGGTCCTGAGGGCCCCGCGGGGGGCTGGGTGGCGGTCTCCCGCTCCTGAGGAACCCACACCTCATCGCTCACGGCCGGCTCCCACTGGTAGGGAGGCGGCCGCTTGACCACCGAATCAGGAACGTCCGCTCCCCCGAGCGCCAGACGCCTCAGGGACTGACTGAGCGTCTCGTCCTCCGCGAAGCCGGCATTGACGTAGTCCGTCCGATCCCGGCCGCCGCCCCCTGCGGGGCCAGCGGTGCCAGCGGTGCCGTCCAGCGCACCAAGCAGGCTGTAGGAGGAGTGGGAGGTCAGGGCGGTGGAGCTGTTGGAGTGAACGATCACCGTGCTGTGAGGCGCCCCGTTCCCGGGAGGGAAGTCCTGCCTGATGATGGTCCCCCCTGCGATGCCGTTGGTGCTTCCTGGCGCAGGACCCCCCATGCTAGAGCCGCTGCTGCACTGGCTGCAGGTGTAGAGCGCCGTAGGGGGCGCCCTCTGCTGGTAGGAGGCCGCCAGCGCGCCGCTGTTCTTGGCTTTAGGGGGCAGGGTTCTCGGTTGCTCAAGGATCTGGGAGACTTTGAGCGCTGCCTCGCGGCTGTTCCGCCGGAGAGTGGCGTGGATCAGGTTGCTGTCCAGTTTATGCCCCGGGTTCCTGCCGGCAGCGTTGCTCTGATTGGCCGGGTCGGGGTAAGGGGGCGGGTCTCCGCTGGGTATGGAGTAGCGCGGAACGGTGAGCCTGTTGAGGGTTGCGGAGGCGTAGGGCAGTTGGTTCTTCTTGCCCTCCGCTGAGGCAGAAGCGGACGAGGAGGAGGCGACCCTGAGCGTGGCGGCGCTGCCGGGGCCCTGCAGCGTGTACACGTTCTGATTGCAGATGAGCCGCGTCCGCGGCCGGCACACCTCCTCCACGTTGCCGCTGCTGTCGAAGGTGGTGATCCGCTCGTAGCCCAGCGGCGTTGGGTACTGCGCGGCCGCCGCCGCCTGGCTCAGAGGGTACAGAGGGAAGTCTGTCTTGCTCATGCACAGATCTCCATGCTGAGGAGTGCTGGCGCTGCCCCCTGAGGCACCAGGTGATGCGCTGGAGGCGGTCGAGGCGGAGGCCGCCGCCGCCGCCGCCGCAGCTGCTGCTGCCACCGTGCCTGGGTACGGGGGCGGGGGGTTCATCTTGCTGATTTCCAGCGGTGCGCTGAACACCACCGTGTCGCCCTCGGCCAGCTGGGGAGCGAGGCGGCCGGGCTTGGTCTTCAGCAGGTGCTCGTGTTCGCCTCTCTCCGCCGCCGCGCTGGCAGGCGGGTGGGGGGGGGTCTGGATCTGCAGGGGGCCTGGCTGCAGCGGGTGCATGGCTGCACTTGAAGACTGAGCGGAGGACAGCGGTAAAGGCATTTGAGCTTGGATGTGTTGCTGCTGCAACTGCTGCTGCATTTGAAGATGCTGCTGCTGCTGGTGCTGCAGCTGCTGCTGTATGTGTTGGTGCTGCTGCTGCAGATGCTGCTGCTGCATGTGCTGTTGGAGCTGCTGTTGGTGTTGGAGCTGCTGTTGGTGTTGGAGCTGTTGGTGTTGTTGTTGCTGCATTTGCTGGATCTGCTGCAGCATCTGTTGTTGTTGGAGCTGTTGATGGTGGTGTTGAAGTTGCTGTTGATGCTGTTGGTGTTGGTACTGTTGTTGTTGTTGCAGCTGCTGTTGTTGGTACTGTTGTTGTTGTTGTTGTTGTTTAAGATGCTGCTGCTGATGGTTTTGTTGAAGATGTTGTTGATGCTGTTGAAGTGTTTTTTGTGGAAGTTGTTGTTGAAGCTGTTGTTGTTGTTGTTGTTGTTGAAGCTGTTGTTGTTGTTGATGCTGTTGTTGTTGTTGAAGCTGTTGTTGTTGTTGTTGAAGCTGTTGTTGTTGTTGATGTTGAAGCTGTTGTTGTTGTTGTTGATGTTGAAGCTGTTGTTGTTGATGCAGCTGATATTGATGTTGCTGCTGCTGCATGTGTTGTTGTTGTTGTTGTTGTTGTTGATGGTGACTTTGCTGCTGCGGCGGTGGCATCTGCTGAGAGTGATGGGAGGACGACCCCACCATGACGCGGCCCATATCCACTCCTCCAAAGATCACCTGCCCTGGGCTGGAGTACCGGGCTGAGACCGCGTACGGCGCCGTCTGGCCCTGCTCTGGCCCGCCGGCCGAGGCCCCGGTCGGGCCGGCCGTGGGGTTGGAGAGGACGTCCAGCTGGACGTTCTGATTGGCGAGAAGCGACTGCACCAGGCCGATGCTCTGCGTGGGGGACATGGCCTGCGCGGGGCTGTGGATGGGGGCGATGGGGATGTTGACGGTGCAGGACGGGTTGCTGTCGCTGGCGGCCGTGCTGCCCGCAGCGGGGAGGTCGTCCTCGTCCTCGCTGAAGACGTTGGGACTGAAGACGGGGAGGTTGATGTAGTCCATGGATATCTTGCGCACCTCGGGCAGGTAGACCGTCATCTGGCGCGGCTGCAGGTGAAGAAGGCTCGTCTTGTAGATGACTGCGTGGCGGGGAGAAAAGCGATGTGAAGGAGAGAAGCACAGCGCCAGAAACAGCGCGTGCAGCACCATACATCACAGTGAGGTGTTTTGGGCGGTGATTTACCTGCACCCAGATTGGTCGGTAAGAACGCAGCGAGGCCCACGATCTTGAACTTCGTTCCCCAAATATTCGATGTGACCTGAGCAAGGTAATTATGCTAGGAAACACACAGAAACATTCAGCGTATGAAAAATATTTATTTGGCAATGAGAAGACAAATGTGACAACACATCATAATTGTAAAGGAAATCCTCATTAATGAATAAAGTGTGAAAGGGTTAGGGTTGTGTCAGGGTTAGGGCTGTGTTAGGGTTGTGTCAGGGTTAGGGTTGTGTTAGGGTTAGGGTTAGAGGTTAGGGTTAGGGTTGTGTCAGGGTTAGGGCTGTGTTATAGGGTTAGGGTTAGGGTTAGGGTTGTGTCAGGGTTAGGGCTGTGTTAGGGTTAGGGTTAGAGGTTAGGGTTAGGGCTGTGTTAGGGTTGTGTTAGGGTTAGAGTTGTGTTAGGGTTAGGGTTAGAGGTTAGGGTTAGGGCTGTGTTAGGGTTGTGTTAGGGTTAGGGTTGTGTTAGGGTTGTGTTAGGGTTAGGGTTAGAGGTTAGGGTTAGGGTTGTGTTAAGGGGCGTTCACACCGAACGCGTTAGACGCGAATGGAGCGTCAACTCTACGTTTGGCGCGGCGCGTTTGAAGCATCTGGAGCGTCGCGTTTGGGGCGGCGCGAATAAAGTTGAAAATATCAAACTTTTCAGGCGGCATCGCGCCGCGACATCCAATCAGCGACGAGTTCAGGCCGACGACGTCACTTCCTTCACGTACTCAGTGGCGTCGCTACGCTGTTTTATTTGGGGCTAAAGCCCCGAATGTTTTTTCATTAGCCCCGAATATTAATTGTAATTATTATTATTATTTTTTTTTTTTTAT
>JAOTIX010000082.1:9889498-9900356 GCA_027123715.1 Gaidropsarus macrophthalmus | reverse complement strand
TGTGTGTGTGTGTGTGTATGTGTGTGTGTGTGTGTGTGCGTGTGTGTATGTGTGTGTGTGTGTGTGTGTGGGGGGGGGGACAAAAACAGATGTGAGAGGAGAGAGAGCAGAGAGAGGTGAAATGCTGTCTTTTTAAAGTTGTTCATCATCTAATGCTGATACAGTCTGAGTCGTTACTTCTCTGTTGGCCAAACGGTGGAGCTGAGCTCAGTTCAGTCTGTGGTTCAGTCTGTGGTTCAGTCTGTGGTTCAGTCTGTGGTTCAGTCTGGGGTTCAGTCTGTGGTTCAGTCTGTGGTTCAGTCTGTGGTTCAGTCTGTGGTTCAGCCTGGGGTTCAGTCTGTGGTTCAGTCTGTGGTTCAGTCTGTGGTTCAGTCTGGGGTTCAGTCTGTGGTTCAGTCTGTGGTTCAGTCTGTGGTTCAGTCTGTTGTTCAGTCTGTGGTTCAGTCTGGGGTTCAGTCTGGGGTTCAGTCTGTGGTTCAGTCTGTGGTTCAGTCTGTGGTGCACTGCTTTGGCTTTTTCTTGATTTCATGTGAAAAAGGTTTTGAACCCTCGCCTTCCTCTGGAGGTGAACATCTCCTGTGTTTGTCACAAATGAACATTTTGAGCTTGCAAAGTACTGAAAGAGAGAGCTGGGTGGTGGGGTGGAGTTGGGGTTCAGGCTGGGCATTAGGCGTCGTAGGGAGCAGTTGCAGGACCTGGCCATGCACATGGGTTTTTTTCCAACCCTCTTGTTGCAGGGGTCACATTGAGCTAAAGATAGCTACAGAATGATTCGACATGTTCTGTTGTTTTATGGTTCTTCCTCTTTTCTGTGTCCCCGGGATCACAGTGTTGTGACAGCTGCCCTCTTCCTGACAAAACAACATCCAGGTAGGTGGGCCCTTCCTCGTGTGCTGTCAGCCAGCAGGGGGTCCGGCCACGCCTTTCCCCTCCTGGAATAAAGACACACAACACAGAAACACAACCACGGCGACAGGCTTGCCCCCCAGTCCAACAGTACAACACCAGTTTGTTGTTTTCTTTGGTCTGAGCAGACTCTTCTCCCATCCACTCCGGTTCACCGTGTTTTTCCTTCACGGCGCTTCAGTTTTTCAGGTTCCGCTTGGATTTCATGGAATCCAGAGAACACTGCTTCCTGCTTCCCAGAGTCCCTCTGGCCTGCTCGAGTCCAGGACCCGTTGGTCTGTGGGAAGGGCGGTGGGGTGGGGTGTGGTGGTTCAGGGATAGAGGGGGGTGGTGCTGTTGCTGGTGGGTGCTTGGCAAGCCCCCCTGCTTCACTATGATAGCGTGCCAAAACACACACTGATCCGAGGTGGGGGCTGGGAAGAGGGAGAAGAACAGAACGAGACACACAGGACAAAAAGCCAAAAGTGAGCAGCGGCCGGAGCCCAGCGCTTCCCCACAAACCCCCAAAAGAATATTCCTCTGCACAGCCTCGTAAACTCTAGTGTGGCTTATACTGCATCCTGGTTCTGTGGCTCAGCCGTTCATTTTTAGTTATACAATATGTTTTCGTGTTCCCTTGGCCAGGGAAGGGTTAACTGCTCTGTTGCCTGCTCTGTGGCCTGCTATGTTAAGTGCTTTAGTGCTTGTTGAAGAAGCTGAACCCCAGAGCTGTGTTTGAAGAACCACGGGGTAAAGGTGGATTGGGGGGCAGTATTCACTCTCACCCTGTTAATGAAATGTTCACACTATCTCTATAGCTGTTGATCGTATTTTAAATAACACTGTGTGAGGGAGGCAGAGTCCAAATGTATGATTTGTTGATAAAGTCCCATTGTGTCATTTTCCAGAGAAGAATGTGTTTTTGGTTTTCTGAGTGCGGGTGGGAGTGTGTTTGCGTGTTGACAGAGATAACAGTTGTTTTGCTTGCTGTTGATTTAATTCACGGTGCCTAAAAGTTTTGCCAGAAATAATACTATATCAACATGGCAACTTCTTCTTTGTTTTTTTGCTTAAATGGATCAGAAATAGCGGCTTCACAAACTTTTTTGTCTTGCAGAGCGTCTTTTTCAGAGGGGCAAGTGAAGCAGAGGGAGTGAGCAAAAAGATTGGTTCCTGTGAACTGTTGTTCTCTCTTGTGATTGGTGGAGGCCTGTTGCTAGGCTTATGTCATTGTGTGAGAGTTTTTTGCTTCCTCTGCTCTGTGAGGCGACGGTCAGGTTAGAGCGGTTGGGTTGGACTTTAACCACTTGTTCAACACAGCCGCAGTCTGTGGTCTCAGCAGCTGGCACTCATATGAACTGATCTTGTTCTCATTTCTCACAAGAGTATTTAATACTTAAAACTTTCATTGTCTTTAATAGTTTTTATATATATGAAAGAAAGTTTAAAAAAAAGTTTTAGATTTTTTTTAACTTTTGCTAAAGTTTATTTTAATCATGATAGGTACAATCAATTTGCTTGTTGTGTCTCCTGGGGCGTGGAGCTGAGGGTGCGATTGGCAAAATCCAGCAAACTGGGTTTAACATCTTGAAAATGTTATTGCTGGGCTGAGAGAGCGAGAGAGGAGATACCGTGTGCACGGTACATATTCATTCTACTAACGGATCAGTGGATCGCTCCACAAAACACTGAAGCTTATCTCACAGATATTGTCGCATATATGCAACAATATCATGTTTGGTATATCTCGAAGGATAACACTGATTAAAACGTATCGACAATTGAGTGGATCAGTGAGCCAATGTGTTAGTGAGGTGAGGCAGGCAGTGAGAGGCTCAATGAGTGAGTGGCTGAATGTGTTATTGTCAGACTTTGAGGAGGTTTGAGGGAGCTGCCTTCCTTATCTCTGCATCTCCTTGGCTTTAAAGGCTAAGGGCATTTGGCCCCGCCTGATTGGCCAAGCCCTGTCATGATCAACTCAGCTGTTAACCGAAGACACTATCCGAACGGCCCGGCTGGTGTTGTTGTGGTGGCGGTGGGCTTATTACCATAGAGAAACCTTTAAGGTATACCATCCTACCGTACGCTTCTGCTGAGTACTGCACTGTCGTGTGCTGTAAAAAAGTCTTAAGTGGTCTGAAATTGTCTTCCTAGCTCTACAATCGCTTGCTGCAGACTAAGCAGTGACCTAATGGCCGAATAACAACTAACTAAATCACCTAAAATGGGCGTATGAGCTGTTTGGAATGCAGAGGATTGATGAGTATCGATCGAGGCAATCGTGATCAGCAGCTTGAAGTGAACCAAAGAAAGGGAGAGCTGATGTTCTTTTCTGAGGAGTCGTTCTCTGCTCACGTTTAGCTCCCCTTGTTCCTCACGGTTAACTCCGCCCCCTTCGTCTTCCCTTTTCCCATTGGCTCAGCGTAGCCTGTTTTCGTAAAGGGGTTGGCTGCTGCGCATGTCAGTCATGGGTCCAGCTTATTTACAGAAAGCTTGTTCACAGACGGAACGTTATTCTGCTGTGAGGCTGCAGCAGCTGACCACCGAGCACTGTGCAGTGCACCGAGGAACAAAGAAAGAAGGAAACAGCCGCTCCAACGATAGTTCTTGTTTTGTCTTTTATCGTTCCTATAAAATAGAGAAAATGAGGCACGCAACCTCACCCAGGGAAAACGTGGGGAATAATTCCTTTTCAATGACAGACATACTGAAGATATGTTCTCATTGTGAACGGCTTAGCAAAAAGGTAAGCCGTGCAATGTGTTTTTCTAATGGCAACACAATTGTTCATAACAATCAATCCAGCGCTTCTTCACTGCACTGGAAGCTGGTGATGCAGTGTTAACATGTTATTCTCGTGTTATTTACTGTGAGTTATGTACTGAGTGCGAAAGAAAGGAGCTGCAGTGCAGCATTTTCTTTTGTGACCCAAGCTTTCACGCTACTTGTCATTAGCAAATAAATCAACGTTGGGGCTTGTTTGAATTTTTACTTTTTCTAAGATATATATATATAAATATATCCACGTATGGTTGTATTTGTAATGTTAACGCTGGTCTGGGGGTTAAAGTAACGTTCTTTCACTCCGTTGCCATTCATTCACTCTGCTGTGCGCAGTAGAGGCTGGCGGACATGTCCGGACAAACAGCTCGGTTGTTGTTGTTTCCTAAATGGTTTATTCCTTTTTGTTTCCTTAATGTTTTATTCCTATCGTATTAAAGCTCTTTGCAATCACGACAGAGGCAATTTTACATCTATGTATTTAGGTCTCGAATCCGAAAAGGTTTATGTATGCAATGTATGATCTTTATACTTTAAAACAAAAACATTGGAATGGAAACTATTTTTCTAAAGCTACATTTTTCCTTTCAATGTGTTCTTTCTCGTAGGACATGGGGGTCCGGAGCCCCAGACCTCTGGCTAACGGACCAAGCAGATTTATCCCTGAAAAAGAGGTATGCGGACCCTTTCTGCCCTCGACTCTTCGACTAGAAAATCCTTCAATCGGTGCGAAAAACAAATGCACTTACTGAATATGTGTTCTTGTGGCCTTTCTCCTCTCCGCCAGATCCTTCACGTCAGCAAAGTGGACGACCGGACGCAATCCATATTCGAGGACGCATTCGTGGCACTCGGTCGCCTGGACAACATATCCCTGGTGATGGGCTTTCATCCGCAATACCTGGAGGGTTTCCTCAGGACACAGCACTACCTGCTGCAGATGGACGGCCCCTTATCTCTGCACTACCGGCACTACATAGGCATCATGGTAAGACCGCGGCTAAAGTCTCCTCCACATGAACGACTTTTTGTATTTTTTTTTCTGTCCAAATGGAGGACTCTTTTGCTGAGTTCCAGACTTAAGAACTCTTTCTTCCCCACTGCCATCAGACTCCTAAACAACAGATATGAGTCTATTACTACTGTATTACTACTGTCTACTATTACTACTACTACTACTTTGTATATTTGTATATATGGCTGTTTTTGATTTTTACTATGTTTATATTTTGTTTATATATTGGTTGACTGACACTGGAAAACAAAGAACGAATTTCATTGCATCATGGAAAACAATGTTCTTATCATGCATGTGACAATAGACACCTTGACTCTTTGCATTTGAATCTCGAATTCATTTTGAGTGTGTTCATCCTCTCACCGCAGGCTGCGGCCAGGCACCAGTGCTCCTACTTGGTCAACCTGCACGTCAACGACTTCCTGCAAGTGGGCGGTGACCCCAAGTGGCTCAACGGGTTGGACGGCGCCCCAGAGAAGCTACAGCACCTGGGGGAGCTCAACAAGATCCTCGCCCACCGGCCCTGGCTGCTCACCAAGCAGCACATCGAGGTACAGGGTCACCGCCAGGGGGTGTGGGGTGTGGGACGGAGCGGACTCAGGGCCGGGGCCGGACCACCCTGTGAACGGTGTGAGCTTTACAGGAGTAAAATACACATGTTTATACTGCCCTAATCAGCAATAATGTTGAAGTCGTAGTTTAGGCCAGATTAGCTTTGCATTCACTCTTAAAGGGGAACGCCGGTGTAAAATGGTTCTGGGATATGTTTAGTATGATAACGAGTTCGAACGTTTGATATAGAGCAAATAAATCATATACGACACAAAGCTAAGTTAATGTTTTTATCCGATTCTGCCAAAATGCTAATACATTAGTATAGGGGCATCGAGTCATGTCAAAAAGAAATCACTTTTTTTAAACCACTTACAAGGCTAGAAGTAGCCTGACACTTCTTTGGTAGTACAATGAGGGTCTTAACATAAAACTAGGCATTGACAACTTTATAAGTGTACAGATAGTTTATTAAAAAGTTATTGTCATGTGAGTAACAGTTGTGAATGCCCCCCCCCCTGTAGCACCTCCTGAAGGCGGAGGAGCACAGCTGGTCGCTGGCGGAGCTGATCCACGCCGTGGTGCTCCTCACACACTACCACTCGCTGGCCTCCTTCACGTTCGGCTGTGGCATCGCCCCCGACGTGGACAGCGAGGGCGGCCACACCTTCAGGCCCCCGTCGCTCAGCCACCACTGCGTCTGCGACGTCGCCAACGGCAACGGCTTCCACGACAACCTGCTCGGTGTCGAGGTGAGCCAATGGGGAGGCTGCGGGTGTGTGTGTGTTTGTGTGTGCGAGGGGGGCGTGTGCAGCGTGTCATCACGGTGTCCTGACAAACAAACGGCCGGTTCCCCAACAGGAGGTGTCGGGCGAGGTGGAGGTGTTGATGGAGAAGATGAGGCAGCTGCAGGAGAGCCACGAGGAGGAGGCCAGCCAGGAGGAGATGGTGGAGCGCTTTGAGCGGGAGAAGACGGAGAGCATGCTGGTGGTAACCGCGGACGACGAGGAGAGCGCTCCCTCGCGGGAGGTCTCACGCCACTTTGAGGACCCCAGCTACGGCTACAAGGACTTCTCCCGGCGGGGCGAGCACGTGCCCACCTTCAGGGTGCAGGTAGGTGGAGCACGCACACAGACACACACACAAACCAGAGATGGGAGTAAGTCACACGTGTGCAAGTCTCAAGTCTTAACCCTTGGAGTCTCAAGCAAGTCCCGAGTCGTTTTTGTGTGAGTCGAGTTAAGTCAATGTCACAAAATATAGTGCAGCAAAGAATGAACTTCAACAAGTATGATGTCCAATACTCCTTCAAAGAGGCCTCACTCTTTCATGTACAGCAATGACGTCAAGTCATTTCATGCAAGTCTAAGTCAAGTCTCATGGATAGCAGGTCTTTAGTCAAGTCTTTTATCACTGTTGATCAAGCAAGTCACACACACTGTTGATCAAGCAAGTCACAAGTCCTCAATCTGACTTAAGTCTGACTAGAGTCAAGTCACTAGACTCGAGTCCCCCATCTCTGGCACGCACATGCACACACGCACATTGATGGACAGCCGCAGCAGTGGGATCAGATGGCGTGCCAGGGGGGTCTTACGGTGGCGGTCTCGCTCTGTCCAGGACTACAGCTGGGAGGACCACGGCTTCTCCCTGGTGAACCGGCTGTACCCGGACGTGGGTCAGATGCTGGACGAGAAGTTCCAAATGGCGGCCAGCCTGACGTACAACACCATGGCGTCGCACAAAGACGTGGACACGTCCATGCTGCGCCGCGCCATCTGGAACTACATCCACTGCATGTTCGGCATTCGGTCAGTGTCCACACTCTGTTTCATTAGTCTGTTTGTTTTCTCATTCATAAGTATCTGAGTTGTGGCGATGGAACAGTTGCGTGTTACGTCCCACTTGGTGCTAAAAGTATTCCGCCCCGTTCCCTCAGGTATGACGATTATGATTATGGAGAGATAAACCAGCTACTGGACCGTAGCTTTAAGATCTACATCAAAACAATGGTCTGCATTCCTGAGAAGACCACCAAACGAATGTATGAGAGTTTCTGGAGGCAGTTCCAGCACTCTGAGAAGGTGAGCACACACTCTTAACACGGTGGCCCTGGAGGGTTTCAAACGCCGCTGACGGTCTTCTAACGCGTGGCCTCCTCTGTGTTCCAGGTCCACGTCAATCTGCTTCTCATGGAAGCGCGCATGCAGGCTGAACTGCTCTACGCTCTGCGAGCGATCACCCGCTACATGACATGAGTCTTCATGTGTTTTATTGTTCCTTCACTGTTGTTGCTGTTGTACGTTGTGGGACACTTTAAGAAAAAGACAAAAAAAGGAGGAGCAGGGGGGAAAGAGAAAATACGAAACAAAAAAATGTGAAGGAGAGGAAAAGCGCCGACGTTTGTGAACATTTCTGTCCCGCTGTTCGTTATATAAGAAGAGGATGTATATGAAGAGGAGGGGGGCGGTCAGAACAAATGGAGGAAGACTCAAACGATACCGCATCGGTGGTGTTCATCTCATCCCTCTCCATCCTCCTCTGACACCAGTGGAACCACTAAAGCCTGCAAGAGACGGGGCTGGGGAGGCTGCAGTCAAGCCCCTCCACCAGGGGCCTTTCTCCTGGGCTGGCGGGGCCCCGGGCCAAGCGGCCATCTTTCAGTATTTCTTCACCCGCCACCAGCCTCATGTGGGTCAGACACGTTGGCAGGAGATGCAGCTGGGACCCCATAGGGGGATTTCCCCCCCGCCCCCCCAGTCTCTGAATGTGCAGAGCTTCTGGTCTGCACGGTCGTTAACATAGTCACTGTTGAGTTCATTTCAATATCTTTGTATTTAGTTTATTATCAATAGAAAAGTGAATGTTGACGATGTGTCGTTGTTTCAATGGTGTGGTTGGCGGTTGTTTTGCTTTCTTTCCGTGGTGACGAGAGGGAGTGGGAGCGCTGGGCAGGCGTTATCGAGTGTCTGCCTGACCGCAGTGCAGCCGCGCCGGTGCTATTGTGCTCATGTGTTCACACAGAAGTCATATTGACTCCTGATTCACCCAACATGTCCCCCCCCCTCCCAGCCCCGTCACTCTCCTCCCGGTCACCAGAAATCGACAGCATTAACCTCCCAAACACGTGTCTATGTAAGCTAATCTGAAGAATTGTGAAAGCAGAGAAGGTTGCAACGTGAGAAATTTTACACTGTTTTGAGCGATTCAATTAACTGCACTTGTGAGTTAAGTCTGCATGTTGTGACTGCCTTTTATGAGTGTGGACGTACAAATGAGTGAGTGTAGAGCACAATATATATCGAAAGAAATGTTCATTGCAAGAGTTAAAAAATGTCAAATAGCAAGGCGCGTTGAAGGAATGTCACTTCTCTGCTTCTGCTGTAGCGTTGTCATCGCGTGGCGACTGTTTAATGGTATGTTATTATCTTGAAAGATAAAAGGAAGAAAAGGAGGAGGGGGAAGACAAGCTTAAAGAACGTAGGGTTGTTTAAAGTCTTCCAGGAGGGATATGCTTCCGGTTGTCGTAGAAACCACAGCCGACTTGTCTTCCGCCCGTCCTCACCTGGTCCCCAGTTAACACCTTTTTGAAGCTTTAGATTGTGAATTTAAACTCAAAAAAATAAATACCTCGTGTTCAATTTTTTGTTTTTTGAAGAAGTGCTCTTTGGTGAGCAGAATGACTTGATGGGGTTTTAACGCCCCGGTGGGTCTGGATACGAAGCCTTTACGCAGGCAGAAGGTGTAGCTAAGCTTGTTTTCACTGCAAAACAAGGTTTATTTTCTTTTCTTATTTTTTTTTTTTACAAAAAAAAAGTTGCTGTTTTTGGTTGTTTACTAAATGCATTCTTCTGAGGGTTGTTTTCTTGAGGCGTGGCAGATGGAACAACTTGGGAGTTGAATGATTGCTTAATATCATTGTGGTTCTTAAGAGAAAATTGATGGTTTTATCAAACTCTGACTGACTTTTTTATACGAAAAGAGAAATCATAATGCAAGAAAAAAAATAAAACCATATTGAATCATCACTTGTATTTTTCTCATAACTTTTTATTTGTATTTTTGCTGTTGTGGTTGTCATGTGATCTAAATAATCTTCTGTTACTTATGAGAAAAGGCTTATGTCGTATGAAGGAAACTACATCGACTACACTCTGGTCACATGCTCCCTCATCATTCCGCTTCTATGGCAGTGACATAGACAAGGATGCCACGGATTCAAGTTTGCACTCAGTGTTATGCAGCATGAGTGGCACATTATTCAATGCTCTTCTCTAGATAACGTTGAGTCAGACCGTACGCTGCATAGTCTGACCACCAGGGTCCTGTGTCACCGTGACTGCAGAAGCAGCAATGGACGACGGTAAAAAAGCACAAATCAAATTCTAAACTAATGGATGCGCACAGTAATAAGGTCTTTATCGTTAAAAAGACTTCCAGATATTTGACTTGTTTTGTGGTCTTTTTCTACATAACTAACCTAAATAACACACTTCTGAAAAATGCAGTTCCCAGTGTAGCGTCATTTGTAACTAATTTGCTAAAACGGAAAGCAATTTCACCACTCGACAATCACCAACAGAGCACTGGTTACAAAAAGACGTGCCTTGCCTTCCCAAACTGGTAAACTGGTAAATGTTTTAGCAGGTGACGTGTTGTGTAACGAGGGTGGATTAATTATTGGCTCGTTTTGTCATGGACAGTGGTAACTGAAGAGGGCTATTCATGATATACTTTTATTCGGGTTTTTTTTTAACTATTAAACGTGTTTTTGGCGTGAAACTATACTTTGTACTGTTTATATTGTTAAGCACTCATTGATACCCCCAAACTGTTGAAAAAATGCAATAAAGTGTTTGAGATGAAAAAACATTTGCAAATGGTCTTTTATTTCTGTTAATCTTGATCTGTGTATATTCTGCATACACTTTGCAGGGAAAAAAAAGTATTTTATTAGTGCTTGTAACTCTTTATTGCATATGTTCTGTTGAAAACGCACATTTCACAGTTTCTGTGCTGCCCTGGAGACAGCATAGGTTAAAGTTCTACTTACAATGTACATCCCTGCTTTTCCGTAATTTAACATCATCATATCCTGGAGACGTTTCTTCAGAGAGCAAAGTGCATACAACCAAACATAAAGGGGATTGAGAACAAAGGCCCTGGAAGCCAAATGAGAGTCCAATATAATGCAGCAGGCAACATTTCCCGAGTATTAGTACAAATAAATACAAAGTAATGAACCCAAGGAGAATTCTAATAATATTAACGTCACATTTTAGCTTCACAGTTCAGTCAGTTCAGAAGCTGGAGTCTGTCTTTTAGTTTCCGAGCGACAGGAAGGAACTCCAACTCCCAGCATGCCATGTGATAATCTCTCATGTCATGATTGGCTGTCCACTGTAGAGCCTCTTCTTCACCTAAATGTTGTTTTAACATAAAACCACACATTAACAAGTCATGCTTATCACACAACAATGTATTTATTCCAGCCCCTATATTTAGAATAATTTAATTTAAGTAATCTTCGCAAAGATTTCTATAAATACAAATGTGTGTGTGTGTGTGTGTGTGTGTGTGTGTGTGTGTGTGTGTGTGTGTGTGTGTGTGTGTGTGTGTGTG
>JAOTIX010000082.1:9668994-9679519 GCA_027123715.1 Gaidropsarus macrophthalmus | reverse complement strand
CCCACCATCCGGACTCATCTGCTCCCTGCCCAAGGCTGAGGGTCCCTGTGACACCTGGGTGGTTCGGTTCTACTACGACGCCCACTCAGGGAAATGCACAGACTTCTGGTTTGGAAGTTGCCAGGGCAATGCCAATAACTTTGCCTCAATGGAAGCCTGTCAGAGGCTGTGCGGGAACACGTCCACAAGGGAAACCAACACATATGCAGGCCCAACCACTCGGAGAGCAAAGATAGCAAGAGCAAGGGCCTGAGGGCTCTGAAGGGCTTTTCCAAAGCCCAAAGGAAGGTGAAACCCTGATGCGCCAATAGTTTAATGATGATGTGTCACTTTGATAAGGCATGTTTTTTGTATCATTCACACAATCCATAGTAGAATGTTGATTATGTTCTATGTTTACCCAGTCTATGTTGACTTATGTCTTCTTCGTACAACACCAAATGCATTCCTTATAATACATTATTGTCAAATGTGTACAAACTCTCTCTTTACATCTCAGAAGCAATGAATGAAATGCCCAGAATGTTTACACATTTGTAAGGTATCAGTGCCTGTCGAATACCTGTCATAAGCCTGTCACCATAACGCAATGGTTGATAATTAAACATATAGATATGTATATTTTGAGGGTGCTTTGCGGTCCTTTCGATCTAATGACCAACACTCCAGACCAATAGGTGGCAATGTTTCACCGATAAGTCAGGTAAATGCCACAATAAAAACAAAACAAGAAGAATAAGAGGCGAAGAAGACACTTCAACCGGATATGTACTGACTTCATTTTCTTTATATTCTTGCGCTGGATTGTTAGCGCAGCACGAGTATTGGAAATATATTTTATACATTGTGAATATTTTATTGGTTATTTAAAGACGACCACTAGTTCCACGCCTGAATAAACATGGTAAGTGGATCATTTCTTACGCTTTATGAAAAGATTCACGTTTATAATCCTTATTTGCCGATGCTAAGCTAATTGAGCGATGCTAATAGCAACCAGGGTAGAGAATGTCATGTAACGACTCAGACGTTTGATATTATGGTGATTACAACCTCAATGTTATGCATATGCATTCATGTCATACGGCCGTTATTATATAACTAAGTATACCAAATGGTCATTGTATTTTCAGTGAGTTATTCTTTAATGCTAATGTTATTTAATGATGTGTGCTTGTTGCCCATTTAGGTAGTCGACGCAAATCTTCGGTCTTTATTTACTATTTGTAATGTTTTTCTTTATCATTCAATAAGTCTGTCTGTGTTTCTTTAATTTTTGCAGTCGCACACAATTCTGCTTGTCCAGCCCACAAAGAGACCAGAGGGCCGCACATACGCGGACTATGAGTCCGTGAATGAGTGCATGGAAGGTGATGCGTTTTTATATTCCCAAGTACGCTGTGCATGGGTTTTTTTCTTGAGCACAGCTTTCATTCAATAGAAAATCGACATTTCATGGCAGTTTCAATGTTGGCTTCCCTTAACCAAACGGCAAATGTACTTCCGACAGTTGCGTATTTATCTATCACCAAGTACAATGTGCGTCATCATCCAGCCCTGTATGAGTAATGTGTTCGTGGTATGGTTGCTGCAGATGTAAATATATGTAAATATAGTAAAATATTAATTGGTATTTCCACCATTGCCTTGATGTTTCAATATGTTATAAACAATGCTCTGATCATAAAATGCACTGCCTTTCTTGTTTCAGGTGTCTGCAAGATGTACGAGGAGCATTTAAAGAGGATGAACCCAAACAGTCCGTCCATCACTTATGATATCAGCCAGTTGTTTGACTTTATTGATGACCTGGCAGATTTGAGCTGTCTTGTGTACGTATGAATGCTCAACAGTGATTTCAATTGAGAACTGCCTTTGAACTGACATTTATAACATTTGTGTCTCTGAACTTTGTACACAGGTACAGGGCTGACACCCAGACATACCAGCCATACAACAAAGACTGGATTAAAGAGAAGATCTATGTATTGTTGCGCCGTCAGGCACAACAGGCTGGGAAGTAAATGCCTAAAGGAGTCTGCCTGGAAATTCAGATCTATGAGAAGTTTGCTGTGCATATATAAATGGAAAGTTAAGTAATGGTGACTTCTTACTCATTTGACATTCTATGGAGGGGGGTGGGGGGGCTTACATTTCTTATTGGCAAAGTGGAGTCCCATTGAAAAGAACAGATGCTCCATGAGCCTGATTTGAAACAGACATTTTGTTTTTGTCCGATACTGGTTTCTTTCAAATGTGCGGTCAGTTTGTATGTGCCCTATTTTACATGTTTTTATACCTGTAGAATAGGCGGATGCGAACAGAAATAGGAGTTTCATTTAATATGGCTGCACAGTTTGTTGTTTTTATTTTACAATCAGCTAATTCCCATTTTGTAGCCTGTTAATATACCACATTTTTTTCTGAGATGCAGGTTCTGTATTTTGTGTTATAATGGTTTTTTGGCTTCTATTTTGTGTTTCCAAATAAAATATTTTCATTCTGACTTGGCATCCAATTTTATGTTTATGTATACAGAGCTGAAATGAATGATTACATGTACACACTGTCCACACAAGTATCAATTTGATTATGTAGGAGGTTTGAATGACGAAGCTTCATAATGATAAGTTTTATTTTTGGTGCGAGCGTAACGTACTGTTTCTTTAAATGTGGCGGTCTGCCCTGTTGTTGCTGTGCTGGAAACCCCGTACTGACTCTGAAGGGACCCAAGATGGCCGAATACTCACGGGGGGTTGTTAGCAATTATCTAAGCAAGCCGTCCCGTATGAATGGCATATAGCACTATCATGTAAAGCTTAACGTGAAGGAACTGCACACCTACTGTATATCTGCATATTTTGGAATGCACGGAAAGCAATAAGGAGAGACCAGTCTCTCCTCGGTCCCGAGCCAGAACATGGCGGAACACTTGGGCAAGAAATAGCAGCTAATGTTAGCCTGCTACCGTATTATTGGGACACATACTTGTACCCGTTGGTTTATCGATTACACTGTGTTTGTGGTCGCTAGACGTTGAATGATGTTACTGTTATGTGATTGTTTTCTTGTTGGTATTAAACTTGAGTTATTGTTGGAAATGTTGAGCCTAGGCAGTTAGCTTTCCAGCTAGCTATTCAGTGTACTGGGTTGGCTAGCTAACTGAAATAGCCAACATTGCTAACTAGCTTTCAGATTGTACCGATAGACTGTTTATCCAATATTATTGGACAGAAATCGGTGGCCTAATTCCGAATTGTGTTGTGTATCATACCATTCTTATGTAGTTTACATCGATGAGAAGCTAGCCTTTATATCCCACACCATACACATTTGGATAACATGTTAATCAAATGAATTGTCATTAAATGGTAAATGTAGCCTCGCTGGACAATATTGTTGATATTTCGGAACAGTCCGATGTGGAGTTGGTTCAGCTTGATTAATCAGCCCCGCTTTGGGACTGTTCTCAATCCGTTTGTCCGGTTGACCCCAGCAAGCTAGACCTTAGTTGTTCTTGACAGGTGTAATTTAATTTTGAGTGTGATATTACCTGGGCAAAAAGGCAAGGCTTAAGGTTAGGGGTGGGACCGATAACAGCCACCTTGCCAGGATGACGGACACCCGTCGCCGAGTTAAAGTTTATACCCTCAATGAGGACAGACAATGGGACGACCGTGGGACCGGGCACGTCTCTTCGGCTTATGTCGAAAGAGTGAAAGGCACTTCTCTGCTGGTGCGTGCGGAGAGTGACGGTAAGTTCAGAGCAACAACATTAGACATATAACGTGCTCAATTCACACATACATCAACATGGATGCATGAACATGTGTCTTATTCCCCATCGGATTAGGTTGATCATAATGAGCACATGTACTGGTATTTGTTGCTCTTCAGGTTCCCTTCTCTTGGAGTCCAAGATCAATCCAAACACAGCATACCAGAAACAACAGGTCAGAATTTAACGTCATTTTTATAATTGAATGTAACATAACATGTATTTACTTTGGATTTGCTTTGTGATCAGGACACGTTAATAGTGTGGTCAGAAGCTGAGAACTACGATTTGGCACTGAGTTTCCAGGAGAAGGCAGGCTGCGATGAGATCTGGGAGAAAATCTGCCAGGTTAGTTCTGCTGTGCCTTCTCCTATTCACCTGTTGACTGGCAAAGGTTTGTTTCTGACACTCTGTAAACAGTTGGTTTTTCTGTCACCTGATTCCCCAAATCAAATGGTGCCTTCCCTTCTCCCTGCCCAGGTCCAGGGGAAGGACCCCTCTGTTGACATCACCCAGGAAGTGGTGGACGAATCAGAAGAGGAGCGCTTCGACGACATGTCGTCGCCCGGCCTGGAGCTGCCGCCGTGTGAACTGAACCGTCTGGAAGACCTCGCCGAGCTGGTGGCCTCGTCGCTACCGTCGCCGCTGCGCCGCGAGAAGCTCGCGCTGGCCGTGGAGAATGAGGGCTACATCCGCAAGCTCCTGGAGATGTTTCGTGTGTGCGAGGACCTGGAGAACCACGAGGGCCTCCACCACCTGTACGAGATCATCAAGGGCATTTTCCTGCTGAACCGCACGGCCCTCTTTGAAGTCATGTTCTCGGAGGAGTGCATCATGGACGTGATCGGCTGTCTGGAGTTTGACCCCGCGCTGCCGCAGCCCCGCCGCCATCGGGAGTTCCTCACCAAAACGGCGCGCTTCAAAGAGGTCATCCCCATCTCGGACCCGGACCTCCGGCAGAAAATCCACCAGACGTACCGGGTGCAGTACATCCAGGACATGGTGCTGCCCACGCCCTCTGTGTTTGAAGAGAACATGCTGTCCACCCTGCACTCCTTCATCTTCTTCAACAAGGTGGAAATTGTCGGCATGCTTCAGGTGAGGTCGGAGCCTGCTGTGTGTTTCCCACATCTTGCTGCGTGAGCTGTTTGACCAGAGCTATACATTACATTGAACTTGTAATCATACATGCGTGGATCTGCAAGGATCCTTCAAATACACCAAAGAACACACACAACATGCCAGCCTTTAGAACGACCTTGATCAGGTGCATGTGAGCTCAGATTTGTAGCTGTTGAAGGATGGCTGGACGATGGTGCTTTTTATTTGAGTTGGTCTCAGTGTTTTATCATCATGTGACCTTTTGTTTTTGTACTGTGTCAACTCGTCAGTGTTTATGTACGGTCGTCTCCGTGGAGACGGAGAAGTGTTGTGTAAATGGGTTACGCTGAGCTCAAGGAAAACTGAAACACGGCGTGCTGTTCTCTGAGACTGAAGACTGAATGAGAGGTGTAAAGCCGTCTGATACGGCTTGCTTCGTTGTCTTTTTAAGCACCGCAGGTCAAGACTGGGCAGGCAATGAGCCTAACACTGACAACCCCACATCTATGGCGTCCAGAAATCATTTAAAAGGACCAGAAGTAAAACACCAAACAGCTGTTGGCAGAAATTGTGGCTTTCAATTTCTAACAGCATGACAATAGATTTCTGAATGAAATGACAAGGTCTCAGAACAAAATGATATTCTCTGTGATTATAATCTCAAATAAGACCTCATCAGGTTTCTTGACAATAATTCAAATCCGCTATTAACCGATGTTTGGTCAATTAGCCTTTTATTTAGTGTGTTTCTTGGTTCTCATATTTTTTAGGCATTGTTCCGTTGAGTTTAGATGGTGATGAATTTGTTTATGATGAGGAAGAGAACATCATTTTGCCATGTGTTGTCTTGACCTGAACGGTTATTTTAACTAAATGTATGCATTTAGTTAAAATAACCGTTCAGGTCAAACAGAAAACAGAAAACATTAAGCGTTTGACTGCACCTCCATTGACCCCCATCCTCTCTGTGAAAAGCTATGCTGGAAACTCTTAATTGGCACATGCATTTGTTTTGGAAAGTGAGAGACTTGGTTGGTTGGTTGGACAAAACAACTATTTACAAGATGAGGTCACGGCGCAGTAATTGCAGCTGTGCTTTTTGTTGTAGTTTTTTTTTTTATCTTGCTCTGTATGTCTTGAGTTATTTTTCTGCTGTCGAAGAAGATCCTGTTGATTTGTACTTGTTTCATTTGGACTGGTTTCACAGAAAGCTCTCATCGTCTTCTTCTTCTGCTGTTGCTGGTCAGCGTCAGTACACGACCGCGTACGTGTGTCTGCAACCCCGCTTAGCGTCCGGGTCTCCGGCCCTCCCGCCCCTTCATCCTTTAGATCAGCAGCTGGAGCATCTGGGCTGAACCTGTGCCACTCCTAACCCTCTCCCCCCCACTCTCCATCAGGACGATGAGAAGTTCCTGACCGACCTCTTCGCCCAGCTCACCGACGAGGCCACAGAGGACGACAAGAGACACGAGCTGGTAAGAGACGAGGAAGATCAAGAGAGAGAAGGAAAACACCGTCACCCGGGCCTCCTAACCGCCGCGGTGCTGATCTGCTCTCTCTGCCCCCCCACCCCATTCTGTCCCTAGGTCAACTTCCTGAAGGAGTTTTGCGCTTTCTCACAAACATTACAACCTCAAAACAGAGACGCCTTTTTCAAGACACTCTCAAACATGGGCATTCTCCCAGCGCTGGAGGTCATACTGGTGAGTCCCGCAGCCTGGTGCAGGGGTTAGTGAGACCACGCCGCCGCTCTGTGGGTTAGCAGCTTGTGTTTTTGTCGGCTTCATGGCAAACAGTGTTTTGTACCCTGCTCTAGCTCGTTCCCATGGGTAACGTTGAATGTGTGTGTCTGTGCAACCGAGGAGTTTGTGTGGGTGGCGCTAATTCTCAGTATTGGCTCCTGTGTGGTTTGGCATTTAACGGGGCTTTAGTGAAGCGCAGCCATACGTTGTTATTATTAAAGTAAAACACCTGCACCTGCTTCCTTCTGCTATCAAATGTGTGATTGTTGTTGTTGTTCTTATTGTACAACGTTTGGTTGCACAGTAGTCCCCTTCTTCGTGTCAACATCTGGCACGTGCAAAATAAAATGTCAGCTCTCTGATGTTTCCTCAACATTAATCCATACAGTCCGAGTATACGCACGGTCCAAAGCGTGTTCTGATGCGCTGTGTTCTGTGTAAAGGGGATGGACGATGTGCAGGTGCGCGGGGCGGCCACAGACATCTTCTCCTACCTCGTGGAGTACAACCCCTCCATGGTGCGGGAGTTTGTCATGCAGGAGTCCCAGCAGAACGATGACGTGAGTACAGAGCGTAGCGTTCACACAGGACGGCGGTGTGAAGCTAATGTGTTCGTATTGAACCGAATCGGTACGGACGTCACGGTTTGGTGCGTGGATTTACACAGAGAATACACAGAGAATACACAGTGTAAATTTGGGATGGGCAAAACCATTCTTTTCCAGGAATCAGTTCTTCCAGTTCCCTTCACTTTCACAAATCGTTCATTTGATTCGTTCATTCGACCGTTGGGCAAAAGTCCGTACTAGAACAAACGAGACTCGTAATGGCAGATAAAAACTATACTTTTTAAAGCAATTGTGATTGTGAAAAATGTAAAAGTGCTTACTTGCCTTATTAGTTTACCCATGGAAACGCGGTTGCTACCTGCTGCAATACTCTCATTGGCTGAACCTTTGATGAGACTCAACCAATATAAGGTTGAGGGGAGACAAAGTGTGTCTTTTATTTATGCAACCATATTTTAGTTTTATGTTTGTTTTGTTTTGGGAATCAGTTGTCGTCATTCACCTTTGGGATTCGTTCTTTCTGACCGGATCGGTCTGGAATGGCCCAGGCACAGCTCAGGCTGTTGCAGCTCAGCTGTGCCAGTAGGCGGCTCAACCTGAGACATTCACAATAAAAAAGATTTGCCATCTGCATTTCAGTTTTTCCTTTCCCCTCCATCGTACCAAACTCGTACGGAGCCATGATGTCTGAACCGAAGCGTGACTTCAGTGGACCGTTGCACCCCTAATGTCTTGCTATTCCACTTCAGAACGTATTTTAATGAAGAACGTTTATTTATTTCTGATACATTATTCATTCACAAAGAAAATTGGTGTCCTAAAATGTTGGATTTGTCCTCATTTGTTTTAAGGCATTAAGATCATTTCCCAGAAGAGGATTGTGTATTCCTGTTTAGCATGGGCTGCCTAAACGTCTGCGCACCACTGAATTCTACGTCGTGTTGTCTTTAAACCGTCCTTCTTTAAACCGTCTTCCTACTGCGCCGCTCACCAGGATGAGGTCTGCTATGTGACGTAAACAAATGAATGTCCCCCATGCAGGACATCCTGCTGATCAACCTGATCATCGAGCACATGATCTGCGACACGGACCCCGAGCTGGGTGGCGCCGTGCAGCTGATGGGTCTGCTGCGCACGCTGGTGGACCCGGAGAACATGCTGGCCACCGCCAACGTAAGCATGAGGAGCACGCGACATGACATCACATAGTTTATATCGCCATAACGATATGACTCGCCATATTTCATGTTGTTGTTCGCTTGACTTGTTGCCAACATGGACTGATACATAAATGAAAAAAGAAATGCATGGTTTCCATTCCAACGTTATTTTTGTTGGGGAAAATGCAGCTCCGCCTGCAGTGCTGGCCATCAGTCAGCCTGCTTGGATGTACCGCTAGATGATGGACTCGACGTAACATTAGCTTTCTGCTGCTAACGATGGCTTGCTGGACGTCTTTATTTACGTCTTTGTGGTTGTGTTGTAGGTGAGTGTGTGGATCTGCTAGGTGCCGCTGCTTTGCGACATGTTTTGTAAAGTACCTGTGTTTGTAAGACGTCCTTCCTTCATGAATACGAAATATTTCCAAGTAACAGCTGCTTTTGCTTTTCGCCACCAATTCGTCTTCTTCGCAGAAGTTTATCTGGCTCGACTCGCTACCTGAAGCCGTAGCCATCAGCACACCGCTGCCCCCCGGGCTTCAGTCCCCTCCACATCTCAGACACCGTACCGCGGGGAGGGGGCCTCAGATAGGATTGGCCAAATACGTTGACATGCGTAGACTTATCGCAGTTTAAGTCATCTTTGACAGCGCGATAATGATATTTTTTCGATATATCATGCAGCCCTACTGACGACCGCTGTCACATCCTTCTCACACCCAGGAAGGATCAGGAAACGTGTGACCCCACCTTTTTTAGCCCTTCGTGTTAAACGATGAATTATCACCACGCCAGAAGCCATGGTGGTAAACATGAATTCACAGCCAGGACATGCCTGTTGAAAACACGCGCTGCTGCTTTATCGCCCCCTAAAAGTATTCTGATAAATCTGCACAGTAAAAGCCAAGGTTAATCAATAGAGCGTTTTCACCAGCGCTGGCAAGAGGAAAACATGGGTCGCTCTTTGTTTTGAAATGATGGACACACCTGTTTGCAATTATTGCCTCTTTTTAATTGATGCAGTGTAAATAAATATATTGATGCAATCTTTTGAAACGGGGACCTTCTCAATAGGTGTTGTTGTCTTTGCCGACACCGTGCTGGGTGAGAGCGTGGACAAGGTCCACCGTATTCTAATCAGCGTCCGCTTCCTCCGCAGAAAACGGAGAAGACGGAGTTCCTGAGCTTCTTCTACAAGCACTGCATGCACGTCCTCTCAGCGCCGCTGCTGGCCAACACCACCGAGGAGAAGCCCAGCAAAGGTCAGCGCCTTTTACCTTCCTCTGTTTTACCGCAGCGCAAGGTGGCGCACGCACGCACGCACGCACGCACGCACGCACGCACCCACCCACACACATATTTGAATATCATTATGTCACTGACGCGCATTCCGTCAATAACAGGACAAACAAATACAACGAGACATAACTAGTTGTATATGTTGTTTATTTAAGTTTAAACATATTCAGCAACATATTACCTTCACAAAAACCAATCAATGAACTAATGGCCACGACCGCAGACCTCACTCTCGCTCGCTCACTCTTTCTCTCTCTCTCTCTCTTTCGCTCTCTCTCTCTCTCTCTTTCTCTCTCACTCTCTCTCGCTCTCTTTCTCTCTCTCTCTCTTTCTCTCTCTCTCTCTCACTCTCTCTTGCTCTTTCTCTCTCTCTCACACTCTCTCGCTCTCTTTCTCTCTCTCTCACTCGCTCTCTCTCTCTCTTACTCCCCCTCACTCAAAGTAGAAGGAACGGTGTGTTTTTCCACCTTCCAATAGAAATTTTGAATGTCTCTTTTTAAAAACTATTTCAATATATTTGAATTTTGATCACATCCCTAACACACGCACATCACACGCACACACACACACACACACACACACACACGCAAACTCTCACACACACGCACACACACACACACACACACTTCCTAATCTGCCCCAAATGTTCCAATATCAAAGTAACCCCGTTTCCTCCTCCAGATGACTTCCAGACGTCCCAGCTGCTGGCGCTGATCCTGGAGCTGCTGACGTTCTGCGTGGAGCACCACACGTACCACATCAAGAACTACATCATCAACAAGGACGTGCTGCGCAGGGTGCTGGTGCTCACCGCCTCGCAGCACGCCTTCCTCGCTCTCTGTGAGTCACCGCGCGGGTCACGACCCCCACAGGGTC